>JAPZAG010001384.1:0-32830 GCA_027475135.1 Bactrocera correcta | reverse complement strand
TTATCTTACTGAAATTTACATAAAGCCATAACGGCATAACGGCAGTGCATTTGGAAGAATTCCGTAGACTTATATTTAGGCTTAAAGTCGATTTTTTTGTACATGCACATTTAGCAATCGATACCGAAATGCTTCAAATCATTAGTTAAACATATTTAAGTTACTTAACCCTCTTTTTCTTACTGAAGTCTGCAAAAGCCTTAACGGCATAACGATAGTGCATTTAAAAAAATTACGTAATCTTATATTTAGGTATGAATTCGATTTTCTTGTACATACTCATTTAGCAATCGATATCGAAATGCTTCAAATCATTAGTTTAACATATTTAAGTTAATAAACCCTCTTTTTCATACTGAAGTCTACAAAAGCCTTAACGGCATAACGGCAGTGCATTTAGAAGAATTTTATAATCTTATATTTAGGTATAAAGTCGATTTTCTTGTATATACTCATTTAGCAATCGATATCGAAATGCTTCAAATCATTAGTTTTACATTTTCAAGTTATTTATAATAAACCTTCTTTAACGCACTGAAGTCTACATAAAGCCTTAACGGTATAACTGCAGTGCATTTAAAAGAATTCCGTAATCTTATATTTAGGTACAAAGTCGATTTTTTTGTATTTACATATTTAGCAATCGATATCGAAATGCTTCAAATCATAAGTTTAACATATTTAAGTTAATTATTCCCCTCTATCTTACTGAAGTCTACATATAGCCTTAACGGCATAACGGCAGTGCGTTTAGAAGAATTCCGTTATCTTATATTTAGGTATAAATTCGATTTTCTTGTACAAACACATTTAGCAATCGATATTGAAATGCTTCAAATCATCAGTTAAACATATTTAAGTTACTTAACCCTCTTTTTCTTACTGAAGTCTGCAAAAGACAATTCCATAATCTTATATTTAGGTATAAAGTCGATTTTCTTGTATATACACATTTAGCAATCGATGCCGATATGCTTCACATCATAAGTTTAACAGATTTAAGTTAATTAATCCTCTTTATCTTACTGAAGTCTACAAAAGCCTTAACGGCACAACGGCAGTGCATTTGGAAGGGTTCCGTAATCTTATATTTAGGTATAAAGTCGATTTCGTTCAATATACACATTTAAAAATCTATATCGAAATGCTTCAAATCATTAGTTTAACATATTTAAGTTAATAAACCTTCTTTAACGCACTGAAGTCTACATAAAGCCTTAACGGTATAACTGCACTGCATTTAGAAGAATTCCGTTATCTTATATTTAGGTATAAATTCGACTTTCCTGTATATACACATTTAGCAAGCGATATCAAAACGCTTCAAAATATTAGTTTAACTTTTTTAAGTTAATTAACCTTCTTTAACGAATTGAAGTTGACATAAAGCCATGGCGACATAACGACAGTACATTTGGAAGAATTCCGTAATCTTATATTTAGGTATAAAGTCGATTTTCTTGTATATACACATTTAGCAATCGATATCGAAATGCTTCACATCATTAGTTTAAAATATTAAAGTTAATAAACCTTCTTTAACGCACTGAAGTCTACATAAAGCCTTAACGGGATAACTGCAGTGCATTTAGAAGAACTCCGTAATCTCATATTAAGGTATAAAGTCGATTTTCTTGTATATACATATTTAGCAAGCGATATCAAAATGCTTCAAAATATTAGTTTAACTTTTTTAAGTTAATTAACCTTCTTTAACGAATTGAAGTTGACATAAAGCCATGGCGACATAACGACAGTACATTTGGAAGAATTCCGTAATCTTATATTTAGGTATAAAGTCGATTTTCTTGTATATACACATTTAGCAATCGATATCGAAATGCTTCAAATCATTAATTTAAAATATTAAAGTTAATAAACCTTCTTTAACGCACTGAAGTCTACATAAAGCCTTAACGGGATAACTGCAGTGCATTTAGAAGAATTCCGTTATCTTATATTTAGGTATAAATTCGATTTCGTTCAATATACACATTTAAAAATCTATATCGAAATGCTTCAAAATATTAGTTTAACTTTTTTAAGTTAATTAACCTTCTTTAACGAACTGAAGTTGACATAAAGCCATGGCGGCATAACGACAGTAATTTGGAAGAATTCCGTAATCTTATATTTAGGTATAAAGCCGATTTGCTTGTATATACCCATTTAGCAATCGATGTCGAAATGCTTCAAATCATTAGTTTAAAATATTAAAGTTAATAAACCTTCTTTAACGCACTGAAGTCTACATAAAGCCTTAACGGGATAACTGCAGTGCATTTAGAAGAACTCCGTAATCTCATATTAAGGTATAAAGTCGATTTTCTTGTATATACATATTTAGCAATCGATATCAAAATGCTTCAAAATATTAGTTTAACTTTTTTAAGTTAATTAACCTTCTTTAACGAATTGAAGTTGACATAAAGCCATGGCGGCATAACGACAGTAATTTGGAAGAATTCCGTAATCTTATATTTAGGTATAAAGCCGATTTGCTTGTATATACCCATTTAGCAATCGATATCGAGATGCTTCAACACATTAGTTTAACATATTTAAGTTAATAAACTTCCTTCAAAGAACTGAAGTTGGCATAAAATCATGGCGGCATAACGGCAGTGCATGTAGAAGAATTCCGTTATCTTATATTTAGGTATAAAGTCGATTTTCTTGTATATACACATTTAACAATCAATATCGAAATGCAACAAATCATTAGTTTAACATACTTAAGTTAATTAACCTTCTTTATCTTACTGAAGATTACATAAAGCCATAACGGCAATCGATATTGAAATGCTTCAAATAATCAGTTAAACATACTTTAGTTACTTAACCCTCTTTTTCTTACTGAAGTCTGCAAAAGACAATTCCATAATCTTATATTTAGGTATAAAGTCGGTTTTCTTGTATATACACATTTAGCAATCGATGCCGATATGCTTCACATCATAAGGTTAACAGATTTAAGTTAATTAATCCTCTTTATCTTACTGAAGTCTACAAAAGCCTTAACGGCATAACGGCAGTGCATTTGGAATAGTTCCCTAATCTTATATTTAGGTATAAAGTCGATTTCGTTCAATATACACATTTAAAAATCTATATCGAAATGCTTCAAATCATTAGTTTAACATATTTAAGTTAATAAACCTTCTTTAACGCACTGAAGTCTACATAAAGCCTTAACATTATAACTGCACTGCATTTAGAAGAATTCCGTTATCTTATATTTAGGTATAAATTCGACTTTCTTGTATATACTCATTTAGCAAGCGATATCAAAATGCTTCAAAATATTAGTTTAACTTTTTTAAGTTAATTAACCTTCTTTAACGAATTGAAGTTGACATAAAGCCATGGCGACATAACGACAGTACATTTGGAAGAATTCCGTAATCTTATATTTAGGTATAAAGTCGATTTTCTTGTATATACACATTTAGCAATCGATATCGAAATGCTTCAAATCATTAGTTTAACATATTTAAGTTAATAAACCTTCTTTAACTCACTGAAGTCTACATAAAGCCTTAACGGCATAACGGCAGTGCATTTAGAAGAATTATGTTATCTTATATTTAGGTATAAATTCGATTTTCTTGTATATACACATTTAGTAATCGATATCGAAATGCTTCAAATCATTAGTTTAACATATTTAAGTTAATAAACTTTCTTTAGCGCACTAAAGTCTACATAAGGCCCTAATGGCATAACGGCAGTGCATTTAGAAGAATTCCATAATGTTATAATTTTATATTTAGGTATAAAGTCGATTTTCTTGTATTTACATATTTAGCAATCGATATCGAAATACTTCAAACCATTAGCTTATCATATTTAAATAATTAACCTTCTTTACAGAAGCCATAACGGCATAACGGCAGTATATTTGGGTAATTTCCGTAATCTTTTATTTAGGTATAAAATTGAGTTTCTTGTATATACGCATTTAGCAATCGATATCGAAATGCTTCAGCTCATTAGTTTAACATATTTAAGTTAATAAACCTTCTTTAACTTTCATAACTGCAGTGCACGCAGAAGAATTCCATAATCTTATATTTAGGTATAAAGTCGATTTTCTTGTATATACATATTTAGCTATCGATATCGAAATGCTTCAAATCATTAGTTTAACATATTAAGTTAATAAACATTTTTTAGCTTACTGAAGTCTACATAAAGCCTTAACGGTATAACGGCAGTGCATTTAGAAGAATTCCGTAATGTTATAATTTTATATTTAGGTGTAAATTCGATTTTCTTGTATTTACACATTTAGCAGTCGATATCGAAATGCTTCAAATAACTGGTTTAACATATTCAAGTTAATAAACCTTCTTTAACGAACTGCAGTTTATACAAAGCCATGGCGGCATAACGACAGTACATTTGGAAGAATTCCGTAATCTTATATTTAGGTATAAAGTCGATTTTCTAGTATATACACATTTAGCAATCGATATCGAAATGCTTCAAGTCATTAGTTTAACATATTTAAGTTAATAAACCTTCTTTAACGCACTGAAGTCTACATAAAGCCTTAACGGTATAACAGCATTGAATTTAGAAGAATTCCGTTATCTTATATTTAGGTATAAATTCGACTTTCTTGTATATATTCATTTAGCAAGCCTTAACGGTATAACAGCATTGAATTTAGAAGAATTCCGTAGACTTATATTTAGGCTTAAAGTCGATTTTCTTGTACATACGCATTTTGCAATCGATATCGAAATGCTTCAAATAACTGGTTTAACATATTTAAGTTAATAAACCTTCTTTATCTTCCTGAATTTTACATAAAGCCATAACGGCATAACGGCAGTATATTTATATGAATTCCGTTATCTTATATTTAGGTATAAAGTCGATTTTTTTTGTACAAACACATTTAGCAATCGATATTGAAATGCTTCAAATCATCAGTTAAACATATTTAAGTTACTTAACCCTCTTTTTCTTACTGAAGTCTGCAAAAGACAATTCCATAATCTTATATTTAGGTATAAAGTCGATTTTCTTGTATATACACATTTAGCAATCGATGCCGATATGCTTCACATCATAAGTTTAACAGATTTAAGTTAATTAATCCTCTTTATCTTACTGAAGTCTACAAAAGCCTTAACGGCACAACGGCAGTGCATTTGGAAGGGTTCCGTAATCTTATATTTAGGTATAAAGTCGATTTCGTTCAATATACACATTTAAAAATCTATATCGAAATGCTTCAAATCATTAGTTTAACATATTTAAGTTAATAAACCTTCTTTAACGCACTGAAGTCTACATAAAGCCTTAACGGTATAACTGCACTGCATTTAGAAGAATTCCGTTATCTTATATTTAGGTATAAATTCGACTTTCCTGTATATACACATTTAGCAAGCGATATCAAAATGCTTCAAAATATTAGTTTAACTTTTTTAAGTTAATTAACCTTCTTTAACGAATTGAAGTTGACATAAAGCCATGGCGACATAACGACAGTACATTTGGAAGAATTCCGTAATCTTATATTTAGGTATAAAGTCGATTTTCTTGTATATACACATTTAGCAATCGATATCGAAATGCTTCAAATCATTAGTTTAAAATATTAAAGTCAATAAACCTTCTTTAACGCACTGAAGTCTACATAAAGCCTTAACGGGATAACTGCAGTGCATTTAGAAGAACTCCGTAATCTCATATTAAGGTATAAAGTCGATTTTCTTGTATATACATATTTAGCAATCGATATCGAAATGCTTCAAATCATTAGTTTAACATATTTAAGTTAATTAACCATCTTTAACGTATTGAAGGTGAAATAAAGCCATGGCGGCATAACGACAGTAATTTGGAAGAATTCCGTAATCTTATATTTAGGTATAAAGCCGATTTGCTTGTATATACCCATTTAGCAATCGATATCGAGATGCTTCAACACATTAGTTTAACATATTTAAGTTAATTAACCTTCTTTATCTTACTGAAGATTACATAAAGCCATAACGGCAATCGATATTGAAATGCTTCAAATCATCAGTTAAACATATTTAAGTTACTTAACCCTCTTTTTCTTACTGAAGTCTGCAAAAGACAATTCCATAATCTTATATTTAGGTATAAAGTCGGTTTTCTTGTATATACACATTTAGCAATCGATGCCGATATGCTTCACATCATAAGGTTAACAGATTTAAGTTAATTAATCCTCTATATCTTACTGAAGTCTACAAAAGCCTTAACGGCATAACGGCAGTGCATTTGGAAGAGTTCCGTAATCTTATATTTAGGTATATACACATTTAAAAATCTATATCGAAATGCTTCAAATCATTAGTTTAACATATTTAAGTTAATAAACCTTCTTTAACGCACTGAAGTCTACATAAAGCCTTAACGGTATAACTGCACTGCATTTAGAAGAATTCCGTTATCTTATATTTAGGTATAAATTCGACTTTCTTGTATATACTCATTTAGCAAGCGATATCAAAATGCTTCAAAATATTAGTTTAACTTTTTTAAGTTAATTAACCTTCTTTAACGAATTGAAGTTGACATAAAGCCATGGCGACATAACGACAGTACATTTGGAAGAATTCCGTAATCTTATATTTAGGTATAAAGTCGATTTTCTTGTATATACACATTTAGCAATCGATATCGAAATGCTTCAAATCATTAGTTTAACATATTTAAGTTAATAAACCTTCTTTAACTCACTGAAGTCTACATAAAGCCTTAACGGCATAACGGCAGTGCATTTAGAAGAATTATGTTATCTTATATTTAGGTATAAATTCGATTTTCTTGTATATACATATTCAGCAATCGATATCGAAATACTTCAAACCATTAGCTTATCATATTTAAATAATTAACCTTCTTTACAGAAGCCATAACGGCATAACGGCAGTATATTTGGGTAATTTCCGTAATCTTTTATTTAGGTATAAAATCGAGTTTCTTGTATATACGCATTTAGCAATCGATATCGAAATGCTTCAGCTCATTAGTTTAACATATTTAAGTTAATAAACCTTCTTTAACTTTCATAACTGCAGTGCACGCAGAAGAATTCCATAATCTTATATTTAGGTATAAAGTCGATTTTCTTGTATATACATATTTAGCTATCGATATCGAAATGCTTCAAATCATTAGTTTAACATTTTAAGTTAATAAACATTTTTTAGCTTACTGAAGTCTACATAAAGCCTTAACGGTATAACGGCAGTGCATTTAGAAGAATTCCGTAATGTTATAATTTTATATTTAGGTGTAAATTCGATTTTCTTGTATTTACACATTTGGCAGTCGATATCGAAATGCTTCAAATAACTGGTTTAACATATTTAAGTTAATAAACCTTCTTTAACGAACTGCAGTTTATACAAAGCCATGGCGGCATAACGACAGTACATTTGGAAGAATTTCGTAATCTTATATTTAGGTATAAAGTCGATTTTCTAGTATATACACATTTAGCAATCGATATCGAAATGCTTCAAGTCATTAGTTTAACATATTTAAGTTAATAAACCTTCTTTAACGCACTGAAGTCTACATAAAGCCTTAACGGTATAACAGCATTGAATTTAGAAGAATTCCGTTATCTTATATTTAGGTATAAATTCGACTTTCTTGTATATATTCATTTAGCAAGCGATATCAAAATGCTGCAAACCATTAGTTTAACATATTTAAAAAAAATTAACCTTCTTTAACGTGCTGAAGTTGGTACAAAGCCTTGGCGGCATAATGACAGTACATTTGGAAGAATTCCGTAATCTTTTAGTTAGGTATAAAGTCGATTTTCTTGTATATACACATTTAGCAATCGATATCGAAATGCTTCAAATCATTAGTTTAACATATTTAAGTTATTAAACCTTCTTTAACGCACTGAAGTCTACATAAAGTGTTAACAGCATAACGACAGTACATTTGGAAGAATTCCGTAGTCTTTTATATAGGTATGAATTCGATTTTCTTGTATATACATATTTGGCAAGCGATATCGAAATGCTTCAAATCATTAGTTTAACATATTTAAGTTAATTAACCTTCTTTAACGTGTTGAAGTTGATATAAAACCATAACGGCAGTGCATTTGGAAGAATTCCGTAATCTTATATTTAGGTATGTAGTCGAGTTTCTTGGATTTACACATTTAGCAATCGATATCGCAAATCTTCAAATAACTGGTTTAGCATATTTAGGTTAATTAACCTTCTTTAACTTACTGAAGTTTAAATAAAGCCATAACGGCATAACGGCAGAATATTTGAGTGAATTCCGTAATCTTTTATTTAGGTATAAAATCGATTTTCTTGTATATATGCATTTAGCAATCGATATCGAAATGCTTCAACTCATTAGTTTAACATATATAAGTTAATAAACCTTCTTTAACAATCTGAATGTGGCATAACGGCAGTGGATGTAAAAGAATTCCGTAATCTTATATTTAGGTATGTAGTCGAGTTTCTTGGATTTACACATTTAGCAATCGATATCGAAAATCTTCAAATAACTGGTTTAGCATATTTAGGTTAATTAACCTTCTTTAACTTACTGAAGTTTAAATAGAGCCATAACGGCATAACGGCAGTATATTTGAGTGAACTCCGTAATCTTATAATTAGGTATAAAGTCAATTTTCTTGTATATACACATTAAGCAATCGATATTGAAATGCTTTAAATCATTAGCATAACATATTTAAGTTAATAAACCTTCTTTAACGCACTGAAGTCTACATAAAGCGTTAACGGCATAACGGCAGTGCATCTAGAAGAATTCCGTTATCTTATATTTAGGTATAAATTCGATTTTCTTGTATATACATATTTGGCAAGCGATATCGAAATGCTTCAAATCATTAGGTTAACATATTTAAGTTAGTTAACCTTCTTTAACGTATTGCAGTTGATATAAAGCCATAACGGCAGTGCGTTTGGAAGAATTCCGTAATTTTATATTTAGGTATGAAGTCGATTTTCTTTTATATACACATTTAGATATCCATATCGAAATGCTTGAAATCATTAGTTTAACATATTAAGTTAATAAACATTTTTTAGCTTACTGAAGTCTACATAAAGCCTAACGGCAGTGCATTTAGAAGAATTCCGTAATGTTATAATTTTATATTTAGGTATAAATTCGATTTTCTTGCATATACACATTTAGCAAGCGATATCGAAATGCTTCAAATCATTAGTATAACATATTTAAGTTAAATAACCTTCTTTAACGTATTGAAGTTGATAAAGAGCCATGGCGGCATAACGACAGTACATTTGGAAGAATTCCGTAGCCTTATATTTAGGTATAAAGTCGCTTTTCTTGTATATATGCATTAAGCAATCGATATCGAAATGCTTAAAAGTAACTGGTTTAACATATTTAAGTTAATAAACCTTCTTTAACGAACTGAAGTTAATATAAAGCCATAACGGCATAACGGCAGTGCGTTTGGAAGAATTCCGTAGTCTTATATTTAGGCATAAAGTCGATTTTCTTGTACATACACATTTTGCAATCGATATCGAAATGATTCAAATAACTGGTTTAGCATATTTAAGTTAATCAACCTTCTTTATCTTACTGAAGTTTACATAAAGCCATAACAGCATAACGGCAGTATATTTATATGAATTCCGTTATCTTATATTTAGGTATAAAGCCGATTTTGTTGTACATACACATTTAGCAATCGATATCGAAATGCTTCAAATCATTAGTTTAACATATTTAAGTTACTTAACCCTCTTTTTCTTACTGAAGCCTGCAAAAGCCTAAACGGCATAACGGCAGTGCATTTAGAAGAATTACGTAATCTTATATTTAGGTATGAATTCGATTTTCTTGTATATACTCATTTAGCAATCGATATCGAAATGCTTCAAATAATTAGTTTAACATCTTTAAGTTAATAAACCTTCTTTAACGTATTGAAGGTGATACAAAGCCATGGCGGCATAACGACAGTACATTTGGAACAATTCCGTAATCTTATATTTAGGTATAAAGTCGATGTTCTTGTATATACACATTTAGCAATCGATATCGAAATGCTTCACATTATTAGTTTAACAGATTTAAGTTAATTAATCCTCTTTATCTTACTGAAGTCTACAAAAGCCTTAGCGGCATAACGGCAGTGCATTTGGAAGAGTTCCGTAATCTTATATTTAGGTATAAAGTCGATTTTGTTCAATATACGCATTTAGCAATCGATATCGAAATGCTTCAAATCATTAGTTTAACATGTTTAAGTTAACAAACCTTCTTTAACGAACTGAAGTTGACATAAAGCCATGGCGGATTAACGGCAGTGCATTTGGAAGAATTCCGTTATCCTATGTTTAGGTATAAAGTCAAGTTTCTTGTATTATCTAGCGATTTAGCTATCGATATCGAAATGCTTCAAATCTTTAGTTTAACATATTTAAGTTAAATTACCTTCTTTAACCTACCGATGGTGACATGAAGCCAAGGCGGCATAACGGCAGTGCATTTAGTAGAATTCCATAATCTTATATTTAGGTATAAAGTCGATTTTCTTGTATATACTCACTTAGCAATAGATATCGAAATGCTTCAAAACATTTGCTTAACATATTTAAGTTAATTAACCCTCTTTTTCATACTGAAGTCTACAAAAGCCTTAACGGCATAACGGCAGTGCATGTAGAAGAATTCCGTTATCTTTTATTCAGGTATAAAGTTGTACATACACATTTAGCAATCGATATCGAAATGCTTCAAATCATTAGTTTTACATTTTCAAGTTATTTATAATAAACCTTCTTTAACGCACTGAAGTTTACATAAAGCCTTAACGGTATAACTGCAGTGCATTTAAAAGAATTCTGTAATCTTATATTTAGGTACAAAGTCGATTTTCTTGTATTTACATATTTAGCAATCGATATCGAAATTCTTCAAATCATAAGTTTAACATATTTAAGTTAATTATTCCCCTCTATCTTACTGAAGTCTACATAAAGCCTTAACGGCATAACGGCAGTGCGTTTAGAATAATTCCGTTATCTTATATTTAGGTATAAATTCGATTTTCTTTTATATACACATTTAGCAAGCGATATCGAAATGCTTCAAATCATTAGTTTAACATATTTAAGTTAATTAACCTTCTTTAGCTTAATGAGGTCTACATAAAGCCTTAACGGTATAACAGCAGTGCATTTAGAAGAAATCCGTAATGTTATAATTTTATATTTAGGTATAAAGTCGATTTTGTTGTATTTAGACATTTAGCAGTCGATATCGAAATGCTTCAAACCATTAGTTTAACATATTTAAAAATAATTAACCTTCTTTAACGTATTGTAGTTGATACAAACCATGGCGGCATAACGACAGTACATTTGGAAGAATTCCGTAATCTTATATTTAGGTATATGTAAAGTCGATTTTCTTGTATATACACATTTAGCAATCGATATCGAAATGCTTCAAATCATTAGTTTAACATATAAAGTTAATAAACATTCTTTAGCTTAATGAGGTCTACATAAAGCCTTAACGGTATAACAGCAGTGCATTTAGAAGAAATCCGTAATGTTATAATTTTATATTTAGGTATAAAGTCGATTTTGTTGTATTTAGACATTTAGCAGTCGATATCGAAATGCTTCAAACCATTAGTTTAACATATTTAAAATAATTAACCTTCTTTAACGTATTGAAGTTGATATAAAGCCATGGCGGCATAACGACAGCACATTTGGAAAAATTCCGTAATCTTATATTTAGGTATAAAGTCGATTTTCTTGTATATACACATTTACCTATCGATATCGAAATGCTTCAAATCATTAGTTTAACATATAAAGTTAATAAACATTCTTTAGCTTAATGAGGTCTACATAAAGCCTTAACGGTATAACAGCAGTGCATTTAGAAGAAATCCGTAATGTTATAATTTTATATTTAGGTATAAAGTCGATTTTGTTGTATTTAGACATTTAGCAGTCGATATCGAAATGCTTCAAACCATTAGTTTAACATATTTAAAATAATTAACCTTCTTTAACGTATTGTAGTTGATACAAACCATGGCGGCATAACGACAGTACATTTGGAAGAATTCCGTAATCTTATATTTAGGTATATGTAAAGTCGATTTTCTTGTATATACACATTTAGCAATCGATATCGAAATGCTTCAAATCATTAGTTTTACATTTTCAAGTTATTTATAATAAACCTTCTTAAACACACTGAAGTCTACATAAAGCCTTAACGGTATAACGGCAATGCATTTAGAAGAATTCCGTAATCTTATATTAAGGTAAAAAGTCGATTTTCTTGTATATACACATTTAGTAATCGATATCGAAATGCTTGAAATCATTAGTTTAACATATTAAGTTAATAAACATTTTTTAGCTTACTGAAGTCTACATAAAGCCTCACGGCAGTGCATTTAGAAGAATTCCGTAATGTTATAATTTTATATTTAGGTATAAATTCGATTTTCTTGTATATACACATTTAGCAAGCGATATCGAAATGCTTCAAATCCTTAGTTTAACATATTTAACTTAATTAACCTTCTTTAACGTATTGAAGTTGATAAAGAGCCATGGCGGCATAACGACAGTACATTTGGAAGAATTCCGTAGTCTTATATTTAGGTATAAAGTCGATTTTCTTGTATATATGCATTAAGCAATCGATATCGAAATGCTTCAAATAACTGGTTTAACATATTTAAGTTAATAAACCTTCTTTAACGAACTGAAGTTAATATAAAGCCATAACGGCATACCGGCAGTGCGTTTGGAAGAATTCCGTAGTCCTTATATTTAGGCATAAAGTCGATTTTCTTGTACATACACATTTTGCAATCGATATCGAAATGATTCAAATAACTGGTTTAGCATATTTAAGTTAATTAACCTTCTTTATCTTACTGAAGTTTACATAAAGCCATAACGGCATAACGGCAGTATATTTATATGAATTCCGATATCTTATATTTAGGTATAAAGTCGATTTTGTTGTACATACACATTTAGCAATCGATATCGAAATGCTTCAAATCATTAGTTTAACATATTTAAGTTACTTAACCCTCTTTTTCTTACTAAAATCTGCAAAAGCCTTAGCGGTATAACGGCAGTGTATTTAGAAGAATTCCGTAATGTTATAATTTTGTATTTAGGTATAAATTCGATTTTCTTGTATATACACATTTAGCAAGCGATATCGAAATGCTTCAAATCATTAGTATGACATATTTAAGTTAATTAACCTTCTTTAGCGTATTGAAGTTGATAAAGAGCCATGGCGGCAAAACGACAGTACATTTGGAAGAATTCCGTAGCCTTATATTTAGGTATAAAGTCGATTTTCTTGTATATATGCATTAAGCAATCGATATCGAAATGCTTCAAATAACTGGTTTAACATATTTAAGTTAATAAACCTTCTTTAACGAACTGAAGTTAATATAAAGCCATAACGGCATAACGGCAGTGCCTTTGGAAGAATTCCGTAGTCTAATATTTAGGCATAAAGTCGATTTTCTTGTACATACACATTTTGCAATCGATATCGAAATGATTCAAATAACTGGTTTAGCATATTTAAGTTAATTAACCTTCTTTATCTTACTGAAGTTTACATAAAGCCATAACGGCATAACGGCAGTATATTTATATGAATTCCGTTATCTTATATTTAGGTATAAAGTCGATTTTGTTGTACATACACATTTAGCAATCGATATCGAAATGCTTCAAATCATTAGTTTAACATATTTAAAATAATTAACCTTCTTTAACGTATTGAAGGTGATGCAAAGCCATGGCGGCATAACGACAGTACATTTGGAACGATTCCGTAATCTTATATTTAGGTATAAAGTCGATTTTCTTGTATATACACATTAAGCAATCGATATCGAAATGCTTCACATCATTAGTTTAAAAGATTTAAGTTAATAATTCCTCTTTATCTTACTGAAGTCTACAAAAGCCTTTACGGCATAACGGCAGTGCATTTGGAAGAGTTCCGTAATCTTATATTTGGTATAAAGTCGATTTTGTTCAACATACGCATTTAGCAATCGATATCGAAATGCTTCAAATCATTAGTTTAACATATTTAAGTTAACAAACCTTCTTTAACGAACTGAAGTTGACATAAAGCCATGGCGGATTAACGGCAGTGCATTTGGAAGAATTCCGTTATCCTATGTTTAGGTATAAAGTCGATTTTCTTGTATATACTCACTTAGCTATAGATATCGAAATGCTTCAAAACATTAGTTTAACATATCTAAGTTAATTAACCCTCTTTTTCATGCTGAAGTCTACAAAAGCCTTAACGGCATAACGGCATTGCATGTAGAAGAATTCTGTTAACTTTTATTCAGGTATAAAGTCGATTTTCTTGTATATACACATTTAGCAATCGATATCGAAATGCTTCAAATCATTAGTTTAACATATTTAAGTTAATAAACCTTCTTTAACGTATTGAAGGTGATACAAAGCCATGGCGGCATAACGACAGTACATTTAGAACAATTCCGTAATCTTATATTTAGGTATATAGTCGATTTTCTTGTATATACACATTTAGCAATGGATATCGAAATGATTCAAATAACTGGTTTAGCATATTTAAGTTAACAAACCTTCTTTAACGAACTGAAGTTGACATAAAGCCATGGCGGATTAACGGCAATGCATTTGGAAGAATTCCGTTATCCTATGTTTATGTATAAAGTAAAGTTTCTTGTACTAGCACATTTAGCAATCGATATCGAAATGCTTCAAATCATTAGTTTAACATATTTAAGTTAACAAACCTTCTTTAACCTACCGAAGGTGACATGAAGCCATGGCGGCATAACGGCAGTGCAGTTAGAAGAAATCCATAATCTTATATTTAGGTATAAATTCGATTTTCTTATATATACTCATTTAGCAATCGATATCGAAATGCTTCAAAATATTAGTTTAACATATTTAAGTTAATTAACCCTCTTTTTCATACTGAAGTCTACAAAAGCCTTAACGGCATAACGGCAGTGCATGTAGAAGTATTCCGTTATCTTTTATTTAGGTATAAAGTCGATATTGTTGTACATACACATATAGCAATCTATATCGAAGTGCTTTAAATCATTAGTTTTACAATTTCAAGTTATTTATAATAAACCTTCTTTAACGCACTGAAGTGTACATAAAGCCTTAACGGTATAACTGCAGTGCATTTAAAAGAATTCCGTAATCTTATATTTAGGTACAAAGTCGATTTTATTGTATTTACTTATTTAGCAATCGATATCGAAATGCTTCAAATCATAAGTTTAACATATTTATGTTAATTATTCCCCTCTATCTTACTGAAGTCTACATAAAGCCTTAACGGCATAACGGCAGTGCGTTTAGAAGAATTCCGTTATCTTATATTTAGGCATAAATTCGATTTTCTTGTATATACACATTTAGCAAGCGATATCGAAATGTTTCAAATCACTAGTTTAACATATTTAAGTTAATAAAGCTTCTTTAACGCACTGAAGTTAACATAAAGCCATGGCGGCATAACGGCAGTGCATGTAGAAGAATTCCGTAATCTTATATTCAGGTATAAAGTCGATTTTCTTGTATATACACATTTAGCTATGAGGTCTACATAAAGCCTTAACGGTATAACGGCAGTGCATTTAGAAGAAATCCGTAATGTTATAATTTTATATTTAGGTATAAAGTCGATTTTGTTGTATTTACACATTTAGAAGTCGATATCGAAATGCTTCAAACTATTAGTTTAACATATTTAAAATAATTAACCTTCTTAAACGTATTGTAGTTGATACAAACCATGGCGGCATAACGACAGTACATTTAGAACAATTCCGTAATCTTATATTTAGGTATATAGTCGATTTTCTTGTATATACACATTTAGCAATGGATATCGAAATGATTCAAATAACTGGTTTAGCATATTTAAGGTAACAAACCTTCTTTAACGAACTGAAGTTGACATAAAGCCATGGCGGATTAACGGCAATGCATTTGGAAGAATTCCGTTATCCTATGTTTATGTATAAAGTAAAGTTTCTTGTACTAGCACATTTAGCAATCGATATCGAAATGCTTCAAATCATTAGTTTAACATATTTAAGTAAACAAACCTTCTTTAACGAACTGAAGTTGACATAAAGCCATGGCGGATTAACGGCAGTGCATTTGGAAGAATTCCGTTATCCTATGTTTAGGTATAAAGTCGATTTTCTTGTATATACTCACTTAGCTATAGATATCGAAATGCTTCAAAACATTAGTTTAACAGATTTAAGTTAATTAATCCCCTTTATCTTACTGAAGTCTACAAAAGCCTTAGCGGCGTAACGGCAGTGCATTTGGAAGAGTTCCGTTATCTTTTATTCAGGTATAAAGTCGATTTTCTTGTATATACACATTTAGCAATCGATATCGAAATGCTTCAAATCATTAGTTTAACATATTTAATCTAACAAACCTTCTTTAACGAACTGAAGTTGACATAAAGCCATGACGGGTTAACGGCAGTGCATTTGGAAGAATTCCGTAATCTTGTATTTAGGTATGAAGTCGATTTTCTTTTATATACACATTTAGATATCCATATCGAAATGCTTGAAATCATTAGTTTAACATATTAAGTTAATAAACATTTTTTAGCTTACTGAAGTCTACATAAAGCCTTATTCCGTAATGTTATAATTTTATATTTAGGTATAAAGTCGATTTTGTTGTATTTACACATTTAGCAGTCGATATCGAAATGCTTCAAACCATTAGTTTAACATATTTAAAATAACTAACCTTCTTTAACGAACTGAAGTTAATAAAAAGCCATAACGGCATTACGGCAGTGCGTTTGGAAGAATTCCGTAGTCTTATATTTAGGCATAAAGTCGATTTTCTTGTACATACACATTTTGCAATGGATATCGAAATGATTCAAATAACTGGTTTAGCATATTAAAGTTAATAAACCTTCTTTATCGCACTGAAGTCTACATAAAGCCGTAACGGTATAACTGCAGTGCATTTAGAAGAATTCCGTAATCTTATATTAAGGTACAAAGTCGATTTTCTTGTATTTACATATTTAGCAATCGATATCGAAATGCTTCAACTCATTAGTTTAATATAGTTAAGTTAATAAGCTTTCTTCGAAGAACTGAAGTTGGCATAAAATCATGGCGGCATAACGGCAGTGCATGTAGAAGAATTCCGTTATCTTATAAATAGGTATAAAGTCGGTTTTCTTGTATATACACATTTAGTAATCGATATCGAAATGCTTCAAATCATTAGTTTAACTTATTTAAGTTAATTATCCTTATTTTTCTTACTGAAGTTTACATAAAGCCATAACGATATAACGGCAGTGCATTTGGAAGAATTCCGTAATCTTATATTTAGGAATAAAGTCGATTTTTTGTATATACACATTTAGCAATCGATATCGAGATGGTTCAACTCATTAGTTTATCATATTTAAGTTAATATACCTTCTTCAATGATCAGAAGTTTGCATATAGCCATGATGGCATAACGGCAGTGCATGTAGAAGAATTCCGTTATCTTATATTTAGGTATAAAGTCGATTTTTTGTATATACACATTTAGCTATCGATATCGAAATGCTTCAAATCATTAGTTTAACATATTTAAGTTAATAAACCTTCTTGAACGCACTAAAGTCTACATAAAGCCTTAACGGTATAACTGCAGTGCATTTAGAAGAATTCCTTAATCTTATATTAAGGCATAAAATCGATTTTCTTGTATACATATTTAGCAATCGATATCGAAATGCTTCAAATCATTAGTTTAACATATTTAAGTTAACAAACCTTCTTTAACGAACTGAAGTTGACATAAAGCCATGGCGGATTAACGGCAATGCATTTGGAAGAATTCCGTTATCCTATGTTTATGTATAAAGTAAAGTTTCTTGTACTAGCACATTTAGCAATCGATATCGAAATGCTTCAAATCATTAGTTTAACATATTTAAGTTAAATTACTTTCTTTAACCTACCGAAGGTGACATGAAGCCATGGCGGCATCACGGCAGTGCAGTTTGAAGAAATCCATAATCTTATATTTAGGTATAAATTCGATTTTCTTATATATACTCATTTAGCAATCGATATCGAAATGCTTCAAAATATTAGTTTAACATATTTAAGTTAATTAACCCTCTTTTTCATACTGAAGTCTACAAAAGCCTTAACGGCATAACGGCAGTGCATGTAGAAGTATTCCGTTATCTTTTATTTAGGTATAAAGTCGATATTGTTGTACATACACATATAGCAATCTATATCGAAGTGCTTTAAATCATTAGTTTTACAATTTCAAGTTATTTATAATAAACCTTCTTTAACGCACTGAAGTGTACATAAAGCCTTAACGGTATAACTGCAGTGCATTTAAAAGAAATCCGTAATCTTATATTTAGGTACAAAGTCGATTTTATTGTATTTCCTTATTTAGCAATCGATATCGAAATGCTTCAAATCATAAGTTTAACATATTTATGTTAATTATTCCCCTCTATCTTACTGAAGTCTACATAAAGCCTTAACGGCATAACGGCAGTGCGTTTAGAAGAATTCCGTTATCTTATATTTAGGCATAAATTCGATTTTCTTGTATATACACATTTAGCAAGCGATATCGAAATGTTTCAAATCATTAGTTTAACATATTTAAGTTAATAAAGCTTCTTTAACGCACTGAAGTTAACATAAAGCCATGGCGGCATAACGGCAGTGCATGTAGAAGAATTCCGTAATCTTATATTCAGGTATAAAGTCGATTTTCTTGTATATACACATTTAGCTATGAGGTCTACATAAAGCCTTAACGGTATAACGGCAGTGCATTTAGAAGAAATCCGTAATGTTATAATTTTATATTTAGGTATAAAGTCGATTTTGTTGTATTTACACATTTAGAAGTCGATATCGAAATGCTTCAAACTATTAGTTTAACATATTTAAAATAATTAACCTTCTTAAACGTATTGTAGTTGATACAAACCATGGCGGCATAACGACAGTACATTTGGAAGAATTCCGTAATCTTGTATTTGGGTATAAGTAAAGTCGATTTTCTTGTATATATACATTTAGCAATCGATATCGAAATGCTTCAAATCATTAGTTTTACATTTTCAAGTTATTTATCTTAAACGTTCTTTAACACACTAAAGTCTACATAAAGCCTTAACGGTATAACTGCAGTGCATTTAGAAGAATTCCGTAATCTTATATTAAGGTAAAAAAGTCGAATTTCTTGTATTTACATATTTAGCAATCGATATCGAAATGCTCCAAAACATTAGTTTAACATATTTTAGTTAATTAACCATCCTTAACGTATTGAAGGTGAAATAAAGCAATGGCGGCGTAACGACAGTAATATGGAAGAATTCTGTAATCTTATATAAAGGTATAAAGTCGATTTTTTTGTACATACACATTTAGCAATCGATATCGAAATGCTTCAAATCATTAGTTAAACATATTTAAGGTACTTAACCCTCTTTTTCTTACTGAAGTCTGCAAAAGCCTTAACGGCATAACGGCAGTGCATTTAGAAGAATTACGTAATCTTATATTTAGGAATGAATTCGATTTTCTTGTACATACTCATTTAGCAATCGATATCGAAATGCTTCAAATCATTAGTTTAACATATTTAAGTTAATAAAACTTCTTAAACGTATTGAAGGTGATACAAAGCCATGGCGGCATAACGACAGTACATTTGGAACAATTCCGTAATCTTATATTTAGGTATAAAGTCGATTTTCTTGTATATACACATTTAGCAATCGATGCCGATATACTTCACATCATTAGTTTAACAGATTCAAGTTAATTAATCCTCTTTATCTTACTGAAGTCTACAAAAGACTTAACGGCATAACGGCAGTGCATTTGGAAGAGTTCCGTAATCTTATATTTAGGTATAAAGTCGATTTTGTTCAATATACGTATTTAGCAATCGGTATCGAAATGCTTCAAATCATTAGTTTAACATATTTAAGTTAATAAACCTTCTTTAACGCACTGAAGTCTACATTAAGCCTTAACGGTATAACTGCACTGCATTTAGAAGAATTCCGTTATCTTATATTTAGGTATAAATTCGACTTTCTTGTATGTACTCATTTAGCAAGCGATATCAAAATGCTTCAAATTATTAGTTTAACCTATTTAAGTTAATTAACCTTCTTTAACGAATTGAAGTTGACATAAAGCCATGGCGGCATAACGACAGTACATTTGGAAGAATTCCGTAATCTTATATTTAGGTATAAAATCGATTTTCTTGTATATACTCATTTAGCAAGCGATATCAAAATGCTTCAAATTATTAGTTTAACTTATTTAAGTGAATTAATCGTCTTTAACGAATTGAAGTTGACATAAAGCCATGGCGGCATATCGACAGTACATTTGGAAGAATTCCGTAATCTTATATTTAAGTATAAAGACGATTTTCTTGTATATACACATTAAGCAATCGATATCGAAATGCTTCAAATCATTAGTTTAACATATTTAAGTTAATAAACCTTCTTTAACTCACTGAAGTCTACATAAAGCCTTAACGGCATAACGGCAGTGCATTTAGAAGAATTATGTTATCTTTTATTTAGGTATAAAGTCGATTTTCTTTTATATACACATTTAGATATCGATATCGAAATGCTTCATATCATTAGTTTAACATATTAAGTTAATAAACATTCTTTAACTCACTGAAGTCTACATAAAGCCTTAACGTCATAACGGCAGTGCATTTAGAAGAATTCCGTAATGTTATAATTTTATACTTAGGTATAAGTTCGATTTTCTTGTATTTGCACATTTAGCAATCGATATCGAAATGCTTCAAATCATTAGTTTAACATATTTAAGTTAATTAAGCTTCTTGAACACACTGAAGTTAACATAAAACCATGGCGGCATAACGGCAGTGCATTTAAAAGAATTCCGTAGTCTTATATTTAGGTATAAAGTCGATTTTCTTGTATATATGCATTAAGCTCTCGATATCGAAATGCTTCAAATAACTGGCTTAACATATTTAAGTTAATAAACCTTCTTTAACGAACTGAAGTTAATATAAAGCCATAACGGCATAACGGCAGTGCATTTAGAAGAATTACGTAATCTTATATTTAGGTATGAATTCGATTTTCTTTTATATACACATTTAGATATCGATATCGAAATGCTTCATATCATTAGTTTAACATATTAAGTTAATAAACATTCTTTAACTCACTGAAGTCTACATAAAGCCTTAACGTCATAACGGCAGTGCATTTAGAAGAATTCCGTAATGTTATAATTTTATACTTAGGTATAAGTTCGATTTTCTTGTATTTGCACATTTAGCAATCGATATCGAAATGCCTCAGATCATTAGTTTAACATATTTAAGTTAATAAAGCTTCTTTAACGCCTGAGGTTAACATAAAGCCATGGCGCCATAACGGCAGTGCATGTAGAAGAATTCCATAATCTTATATTTAGGTATGTAGTCGCTTTTCTTGGATTTACACATTTAGCAATCGATATCGAAAATCTTCAAATAACTGGTTTAGCATATTTAGGTAAATTAACCTTCTTTATCTTACTGAAGTTTAAATAAAGCCATAACGGCATAACGGCAGTATATTTGAGTGAATTCCGTAATCTTTTATTTAGGTATGAATTCGATTTTCTTGTATATACTCATTTAGCAATCGATATCGAAATGCTTCAAATCATTAGTTTAACATATTTATGTTAATAAACCTTCTTTAATGATCTGAAGTTGGCATAACGACAGTGGATGTAGAAGAATTCCGTAATCTTATATTTAGGTATAAAGTCGATTTTCTTGTATATACATATTTAGCTCTCGATATCGAAATGCTTCAAATAACTGGCTTAACATATTTAAGTTAATAAACCTTCTTTAACGAACTGAAGTTAATATAAAGCCATAACGGCATAACGGCAGTGCATTTAGAAGAATTACGTAATCTTATATTTAGGTATGAATTCGATTTTCTTGTATATACTCATTTAGCAATCGATATCGAAATGCTTCAAATCATTAGTTTAACATATTTATGTTAATAAACCTTCTTTAACGATCTGAAGTTGGCATAACGACAGTGGATGTAGAAGAATTCCGTAATCTTATATTTAGGTATAAAGTCGATTTTCTTGTATTTACACATTTAGCAGTCGATATCGAAATGCTTCAAACTATTAGTTTAACATATTTAAAATAATTAACCTTCTTTAACGTATTGTAGTTGATACAAACCATGGCGGCATAACGACAGTACATTTGGAACAATTCCATAATCTATATTTAGGTATAAAGTCGATTTTCTTGTATATACACATTTAGCAATCGATGCCGAAATGCTTCACATCATTAGTTTAACAGATTTAAGTTAATTTATCCTCTTTATCTTACTGAAGTCTACAAAAGCCTTAACGGCATAACGGCAGTGCATTTGGAAGAGTTCCGTAATCTTATATTTAGGTATAAAGTCCATTTTGTTCAATATACGCATTTAGCAATCGATATCGAAATGCTTCAAATCATTAGTTTAACATATTTAAGTTAATTAACCTTCTCTAACGTCTTGAAGTTGATAAAGAGCCATGGCGGCATAACGACAGTACATTTGGAAGAATTCCGTAGTCTTATATTTAGGTATAAAGTCGATTTTCTTGTATATATGCATTAAGCAATCGATATCGAAATGCTTCAAATAACTGGTTTAACATATTTAAGTTAATAAATCTTCTTTAACATACTGAAGTTAATATAAAGCCATAACGGCATAACGGCAGTGCATTTGGAAGAATTCCGTAGTCTTATATTTAGGCATAAAGTCGATTTTCTTGTACATACACATTTTGCAATCGATATCGAAATGATTCAAATAACTGGTTTTGCATATTAAAGTTAATTAACCTTTTTTATCTTACTGAAGTTTACATAAAGCCATAACGGCATAACGGCAGTATATTTATATGAATTCCGTTATCTTATATTTAGGTATAAAGTCGATTTTGTTGTACATACACATTTAGCAATCGATATCGAAATGCTTCAAATCATTATTTTAACATATTTAAGTACTTAACCCTCTTTTTCTTACTGAAGTCTACGTAAAGCCTTAACGGTATAACGGCAGTGCATTTAGAAGAATTCCGTAATGTTATAATTTTATATTTAGGTGTAAAGTCGATTTTCTTGTATTTACGCATTCAGTAGTCAATATCGAAATGCTTCTAACCATTAGTTTAACATATTTAAGATTATTAACCTTCTTTAACGTATTGAAGTTGATACAAAGCCATGGCGGCATAACGACAGTACATTTGGAAGAATTCCGTAATCTTATATTTAGGTATAAAGTCGATTTTCTTGGATATACACATTTAGCAATCGATATCGAAATGCTTCAAATCATTAGTTTAACATATTTAAGTTAATAAACCTTCTTTAACGCACTGAAGTCTACATAAAGCCTTAACGGCATAACTGCACTGCATTTAGAAGAATTCGTTATCTTAAATTTAGGTATGAATTCGATTTTCTGGTATATACATATTTGGCAAGCGATATCGAAATGCTTCAAATCATTAGTTTAACATATTTAAGTTAATTAACCTTCTTTAACGTATTGAAGTTGATATAAAGCCATAACGGCAGTGCAATTGGAAGAATTCCGTAATCTTGTATTTAGGTATAAAGTCGATTTTCTTTTATATACACATTTAGATATCGATATCGAAATGCTTCAAATCATTAGTTTAACATATTAAGTTAATAAACATTTTTTAGCTTACTAAAGTCTACATAAAGCCTTAACGGTATAACGGCAGTGCATTTAGAAGAATTCCGTAATGTTATAATTTTATATTTAGGTATAAAGTCGATTTTCTTGTATTTGCACATTTAGCAATCGATATCGAAATGCTTCAAACCATTAGTTCAACATATTTAAAACAATTAACCTTTTTTAACGTATTGAAGGTGATACAAAGCCATGGCGGCATAACGACAGTACATTTGGAAGAATTCCGTAATCTTATATTTAGGTATAAAGTCGATTTTCTTGTATATACACATGTAGCAATCGATATCGAAATGCTTCAGCTCATTAGTTTAACATACTTAAGTTAATAAACCTTCTTTAACGATCTGAAGTGGGCATATAGCCATGGAGACAAAACTGCAGTGCACGTAGAAGAATTCCATAATCTTATATTTAGGTATAAAGTCGACTTTCTTGTATATACATATTTAGCAATCGATATCGAAATGCTTCAAATCATTAGTTTAATATATTAAGTTATTTAACATTTTTTAGCTTACTGAAGTCTACATAAAGCCTTAACGGTATAACGGCAGTGCATTTAGAAGAATTCCGTAATGTTACAATTTTATATTTAGGTGTAAAGTCGATTTTCTTGTATTTACACATTTAGCAGTCGATATCGAAATGCTTCAAACTATTAGTTTAACATATTTAAAATAATTAACCTTCTTTAACGTATTGTAGTTGATACAAACCATGGCGGCATAACGACAGTACATTTGGAAGAATTACGTAATCTTATATTTAGGTATGAATTCGATTTTCTTGTATATACTCATTTAGCAATCGATATCGAAATGCTTCAAATCATTAGTTTAACATATTTAAGTTAATAAAGCTTCTTTAACGCCTGAAGTTAACGTAAAGCCATGGCGCCATAAGGGCAGTGCATGTAGAAGAATTCCGTAATCTTATATTTAGGTATGTAGTCGATTTTCTTGGATTTACAAATTTAGCAATCGATATCGAAAATCTTAAAATAACTGGTTTAGCATATTTAGGTTAATTAACCTTCTTTATTTTACTGAAGTTTAAATAAAGCCATAACGGCATAACGGCAGTATATTTGGGTGAATTCCGTAATCTTTTGTTTAGGTATAAAGTCGATTTTCTTGTATATACTCATTTAGCAATCGATATCGAAATGCTTCAAATAACTGGCTTAACATATTTAAGTTAATAAACCTTCTTTAACGAACTGAAGTTAATATAAAGCCATAACGGCATAACGGCAGTGCATTTATAAGAATTACGTAATCTTATATTTAGGTATGAATTCGATTTTCTTGTATATACTCTTTTAGCAATCGATATCGAAATGCCTCAGATCATTAGTTTAACATATTTAAGTTAATAAAGCTTCTTTAACGCCTGAAGTTAACATAAAGCCATGGCGCCATAACGGCAGTGCATGTAGAAGAATTCCATATTCTTATATTTAGGTATGTAGTCGCTTTTCTTGGATTTACACATTTAGCAATCGATATCGAAAATCTTCAAATAACTGGTTTAGCATATTTAGGTAAATTAACCTTCTTTATCTTACTGAAGTTTAAATAAAGCCATAACGGCATAACGGCAGTATATTTGAGTGAATTCCGTAATCTTTTATTTAGGTATGAATTCGATTTTCTTGTATATACTCATTTAGCAATCGATATCGAAATGCTTCAAATCATTAGTTTAACATATTTATGTTAATAAACCTTCTTTAACGATCTGAAGTTGGCATAACGACAGTGGATGTAGAAGAATTCCGTAATCTTATATTTAGGTATAAAGTCGATTTTCTTGTATATACATATTTAGCTCTCGATATCGAAATGCTTCAAATAACTGGCTTAACATATTTAAGTTAATAAACCTTCTTTAACGAACTGAAGTTAATATAAAGCCATAACGGCATAACGGCAGTGCATTTAGAAGAATTACGTAATCTTATATTTAGGTAGGAATTCGATTTTCTTGTATATACTCATTTAGCAATCGATATCGAAATGCTTCAAATCATTAGTTTAACATATTTATGTTAATAAACCTTCTTTAACGATCTGAAGTTGGCATAACGACAGTGGATGTAGAAGAATTCCGTAATCTTATATTTAGGTATAAAGTCGATTTTCTTGTATATACATATTTAGCTATCGATATCGAAATGCTTCAAATCATTAGTTTAACATATTATGTTATTAAACATTTTTTAGCTTACTGAAGTCTACTTTATAAAGCCTTAACGGTACAACGGCAGTGCATTTAGAAGAATTCCGTAATGTTATAATTTTATATCTAGGTATAAAGTCGATTTTCTTGTATTTACACATTTAGCAGTCGATATCGAAATGCTTCAAACTATTAGTTTAACATATTTAAAATAATTAACCTTCTTTAACGTATTGTAGTTGATACAAACCATGGCGGCATAACGACAGTACATTTGGAACAATTCCGTAATCTTATATTTAGGTATAAAGTCGATTTTCTTGTATATACACATTTAGCAATCGATGCCGAAATGCTTCACATCATTAGTTTAACAGATTTAAGTTAATTTATCCTCTTTATCTTACTGAAGTCTACAAAAGCCTTAACGGCATAACGGCAGTGCATTTGGAAGAGTTCCGTAATCTTATATTTAGGTATAAAGTCCATTTTGTTCAATATACGCATTTAGCAATCGATATCGAAATGCTTCAAATCATTAGTTTAACATATTTAAGTTAATAAACCTTCTCTAACGTCTTGAAGTTGATAAAGAGCCATGGCGGCATAACGACAGTACATTTGGAAGAATTCCGTAGTCTTATATTTAGGTATAAAGTCGATTTTCTTGTATATATGCATTAAGCAATCGATATCGAAATGCTTCAAATAACTGGTTTAACATATTTAAGTTAATAAATCTTCTTTAACTTACTGAAGTTAATATAAAGCCATAACGGCATAACGGCAGTGCATTTGGAAGAATTCCGTAGTCTTATATTTAGGCATAAAGTCGATTTTCTTGTACATACACATTTTGCAATCGATATCGAAATGATTCAAATAACTGGTTTTGCATATTAAAGTTAATTAACCTTTTTTATCTTACTGAAGTTTACATAAAGCCATAACGGCATAACGGCAGTATATTTATATGAATTCCGTTATCTTATATTTAGGTATAAAGTTGATTTTGTTGTACATACACATTTAGCAATCGATATCGAAATGCTTCAAATCATTATTTTAACATATTTAAGTTACTTAACCCTCTTTTTCTTACTGAAGTCTACGTAAAGCCTTAACGGTATAACGGCAGTGCATTTAGAAGAATTCCGTAATGTTATAATTTTATATTTAGGTGTAAAGTCGATTTTCTTGTATTTACACATTCAGTAGTCGATATCGAAATGCTTCTAACCATTAGTTTAACATATTTAAGATTATTAACCTTCTTTAACGTATTGAAGTTGATACAAAGCCATGGCGGCATAACGACAGTACATTTGGAAGAATTCCGTAATCTTATATTTAGGTATAAAGTCGATTTTCTTGGATATACACATTTAGCAATCGATATCGAAATGCTTCAAATCATTAGTTTAACATATTTAAGTTAATAAACCTTCTTTAACGCACTGAAGTCTACATAAAGCCTTAACGGCATAACTGCACTGCATTTAGAAGAATTCGTTATCTTAAATTTAGGTATGAATTCGATTTTCTGGTATATACATATTTGGCAAGCGATATCGAAATGCTTCAAATCATTAGTTTAACATATTTAAGTTAATTAACCTTCTTTAACGTATTGAAGTTGATATAAAGCCATAACGGCAGTGCAATTGGAAGAATTCCGTAATCTTATATTTAGGTATAAAGTCGATTTTCTTTTATATACACATTTAGATATCGATATCGAAATGCTTCAAATCATTAGTTTAACATATTAAGTTAATAAACATTTTTTAGCTTACTAAAGTCTACATAAAGCCTTAACGGTATAACGGCAGTTCATTTAGAAGAATTCCGTAATGTTATAATTTTATATTTAGGTATAAAGTCGATTTTCTTGTATTTGCACATTTAGCAATCGATATCGAAATGCTTCAAACCATTAGTTCAACATATTTAAAACAATTAACCTTTTTTAACGTATTGAAGGTGATACAAAGCCATGGCGGCATAACGACAGTACATTTGGAAGAATTCCGTAATCTTATATTTAGGTATAAAGTCGATTTTCTTGTATATACACATGTAGCAATCGATATCGAAATGCTTCAGCTCATTAGTTTAACATATTTAAGTTAATAAACCTTCTTTAACGATCTGAAGTGGGCATATAGCCATGGAGACAAAACTGCAGTGCACGTAGAAGAATTCCATAATCTTATATTTAGGTATAAAGTCGACTTTCTTGTATATACATATTTAGCAATCGATATCGAAATGCTTCAAATCATTAGTTTAATATATTAAGTTATTTAACATTTTTTAGCTTACTGAAGTCTACATAAAGCCTTAACGGTATAACGGCAGTGCATTTAGAAGAATTCCGTAATGCTATAATTTTATATTTAGGTGTAAAGTCGATTTTCTTGTATTTACACATTTAGCAGTCGATATCGAAATGCTTCAAACTATTAGTTTAACATATTTAAAATAATTAACCTTCTTTAACGTATTGTAGTTGATACAAACCATGGCGGCATAACGACAGTACATTTGGAAGAATTACGTAATCTTATATTTAGGTATGAATTCGATTTTCTTGTATATACTCATTTAGCAATCGATATCGAAATGCTTCAAATCATTAGTTTAACATATTTAAGTTAATAAAGCTTCTTTAACGCCTGAAGTTAACGTAAAGCCATGGCGCCATAAGGGCAGTGCATGTAGAAGAATTCCGTAATCTTATATTTAGGTATGTAGTCGATTTTCTTGGATTTACAAATTTAGCAATCGATATCGAAAATCTTAAAATAACTGGTTTAGCATATTTAGGTTAATTAACCTTCTTTATTTTACTGAAGTTTAAATAAAGCCATAACGGCATAACGGCAGTATATTTGGGTGAATTCCGTAATCTTTTGTTTAGGTATAAAGTCGATTTTCTTGTATATACACATTTAGCAATCGATATCGAAATGCTTCAACTCATTAGTTTAACATATTTAGGTTAATAAACCTTCTTTAACGTATTGAAGTTGATAAAGAGCCATGGCGACATAACGACAGTACATTTGGAAGAATTCCGTAGTCTTAAATTTAGGTATAAAGTCGATTTTCTTGTATATGTGCATTAAGCAATCGATATCGAAATGCTCTAAACCATTAGTTTAACATATTTAAGTTAATTAACCTTCTTTAACGTATTGAAGTTGATATAAAGACATAACGGCAGTGTATTTGGAAGAATTCCGTAATCTAATATTTAGGTATAAAGTCGATTTTCTTTTATATACACATATCGAAATGCTTCAAATCATTAGTTTAACATATTTAGGTTAATAAACCTTCTTTAACGTATTGAAGTTGATAAAGAGCCATGGCGACATAACGACAGTACATTTGGAAGAATTCCGTAGTCTTAAATTTAGGTATAAAGTCGATTTTCTTGTATATGTGCATTAAGCAATCGATATCGAAATGCTTTAAACCATTAGTTTAACATATTTAAGTTAATTAACTTTATTTAACGTATTGAAGTTGATATAAAGCCATAACGGCAGTGCATTTGGAAGAATTCCGTAATCTTATATTTAGGTATAAAGTCGATTTTCTTTTATATACACATTTAAATATCGATATCGAAATGCTTCAAATCATTAGTTAAACATATTAAGTTAATAAACATTCTTTAACCCACTGAAGTCTACATAAAGCCTTAACGTCATAACGGCAGTGCATTTAAAAGAATTCCGTAGTCTTATATTTAGGTATAAAGTCGATTTTCTTGTATATATGCATTAAGGTTTCGATATCGAAATGCTTCAAATAACTGGCTTAACATATTTAAGTTAATAAACCTTCTTAACGAACTGAAGTTAATATAAAGCCAAAACGGCATAACGGCAGTGCATTTAGAATAATTACGTAATCTTATGTTTAGGTATGAATTCGATTTTCTTGTATGTACTTATTTAGCAATCGATATCGAAATGCTTCAAATCATAAGTTTAACATATTTAAGTTAATAAAGCTTCTTTAACGCCTGAATTTAACATAAAGCCGTGGCGCCATAACGGCAGTGCATGTAGAAGAATTCCATAATCTTATATTTAGGTATGTAGTCGCTTTTCTTGTGATTTACACACTTAGCAATCGATATCGAAAATCTTCAAATAACTGGTTTAGCATATTTAGGTTAATTAACCTTCTTTATCTTACTGAAGTTTAAATAAAGCCATAACGGCATAACGGCAGTATATTTGAGTGAATTCCGTAATCTTTTATTTAGGTATAAATCGATTTTCTTGTATATACTCATTTAGCAATCGATATCGAAATGCTTCAAATCATTAGTTTAACATATTTAAGTTAATAAACCTTCTTTAACGATCTGAAGTTGGCATAACGACAGTGGATGTAGAAGAATTCCGTAATCTTATATTTAGGTATAAAGTCGATTTTCTTGTATATACATATTTAGCTATCGATATCGAAATGCTTCAAATCATTAGTTTAACATATTAAGTTATTAAACATTTTTAGCTTACTGAAGTCTACTACATAAAGCTTTAACGGTATAACGGCAGTGCATTTAGAAGAATTCCGTAATGTTATAATTTTATATCTAGGTGTAAAGTCGATTTTCTTGTATTACACATTTAGCAGTCGATATCGAAATGCTTCAAACTATTAGTTTAACATATTTAAAATAATTAACCTTCTTTAACGTATTGTAGTTGATACAAACCATGGCGCATAACGACAGTACATTTGGAAGAATTCCATAATCTTATATTTAGGTATAAAGTCATTTTCTTGTATATACACATTTAGCTATCGATATCGAAATGCCTCAAATCATTTGTTTAACATATTAAATTAATAAACATTTTTTAGCTTACTAAAGTCTACATAAAGCCTTAACGGTATAACGGCAGTGCATTTAGAAGAATTCCGTAATGTTATAATTTTATTTTTAGGTATAAAATCGATTTTCCTGTATTTGCACATTTAGCAATCGATATCGAAATGCTTCAAACCATTAGTTTAACATATTTAAAATAATTAACCTTCTTTAACGTATTGAAGTTGATACGAAGCTATGGCGGCATAATGACAGTAGGATTGGAAGAATTCCGTAATCCTATATTTAGGTATAAAGTCAATTTTCTTGTATATACACATTTAGCAATCGATATCGAAATGCTTTAAATCATTAGTTTAACATATTTAAGTTAATAAACCTTCTTTAGCGCACTGAAGTCTACATAAAGCGTTAACGGCATAACGGCAGTGCATGTAGAAGAATTCCGTTATCTTATATTTAGGTATAAATTCGATATTCTTGTATATACATATTTGGCAAGCGATATCGAAATGCTTCAAATCTTTAGTTTATCATATTTAAGTTAATAAACCTTCTTTAACGTATTGCTGTGGATATAAAGCCATAACGGCAGTGCATTTGGAAGAATTCCGTAATCTTATATTTAGGTATAAAGTCGATTTTCTTTTATATACACATTTAGATATCGATATCGAAATGCTTGAAATCATTAGTTTAACATATTAAGTTAATAAACATTTTTTAGCTTACTGAAGTCTACATAAAGCCTTAACGGTATAACTGCAGTGCATTTAGAAAAATTCCGTAATGTTATAATTTTATATTTAGGTATAAATTCGATTTTCTTGTATATACACATTTAGCAAGCGGTATCGAAATGCTTCAAATCATTAGTTTAACATATTTAAGTTAATAAACCTTCTTTAACGTCTTGAAGTTGATAAAGAGCCATGGCGGCATAACGACAGTACATTTGGAAGAATTCCGTAGTCTTATATTTAGGTATGAAGTCGATTTTCTTGTATATATGCATTAAGCAATCGATATCGAAATGCTTCAAATAACTGGTTTAACATATTTAAGTTAATAAATCTTCTTTAACGAACTGAAGTTAATATAAAGCCATAACGGCATAACGGCAGTGCATTTGGAAGAATTCCGTAGTCTTATATTTAGGCATAAATTCGATTTTCTTGTACATACACATTTTACAATCGATATCGAAATGATTCAAATAACTGGTTTTGCATATTAAAGTTAATTAACCTTCTTTATCTTACTGAAGTTTACATAAAGCCATAACGGCATAACGGCAGTGCATTTAGAAGAATTACGTAATCTTATATTTAGGTATGAATTCGATTTTCTTGTATATACTCATTTAGCAATCGATATCGAAATGCTTCAAATCATTAGTTTAACATATTTAAATTAATAAACTTTCTTTAACGTATTTAAGGTGATACAAAGCCATGGCGGCATAACGACAGTATATTTGGAACAATTCCGTAATCTTATATTTAGGTATAAAGTCGATTTTCTTGTATATACACATTTAGCAATCGATGCCGAAATGCTTTACATCATTAGTTTAACAGATTTAAGTTAATTTATCCTCTTTATCTTACTGAAGTCTACAAAAGCCTTAACGGCATAACGGCAGTGCATTTGGAAGAGTTCCGTAATCTTATATTTAGGTATAAAGTCGATTTTGTTCAATATACGCATTTAGCAATCGATACCGAAATGCATCAATTCATTAGTTTAACATATTTAAGTTAATAAACCTTCTTTAACGCACTGAAGTCTACATAAAGCCTTAAGGGTATAACGGCAGTGCATTTAGAAGAA
>JAPZAG010001383.1:0-32861 GCA_027475135.1 Bactrocera correcta | reverse complement strand
AGTCTACATATAGCGTTAACGGCATAACGGCAGTGCATGTAGAAGAACTCCGTTATCTTATATTTAGGTATAAATTCGATTTTCTTGTATATACATATTTGGCAAGCGATATCGAAATGCTTCAAATCATTAGTTTAACATATTTAAGTTAATTAACCTTCTTTAACCTATTGCAGTTGATATAAAGCCATAACGGCAGTGTATTTGGAAGAATTCCGTAATCTTATATTTAGGTATAAATTCGATTTTCTTTTATATACACATTTCGATATCCATATCGAAATGCTTGAAATCATTAGTTTAACATATTAAGTTAATAAACTTTTTTTAGCTTACTGAAGTCAAAATAAAGCCTTAGCGGTATAACGGCAGTGCCGTAATGTTATAATTTTATATTTAGGTATAAATTCGATTTTCTTGTATATACAAATTTAGCATATTTAAGTTAATTAACCTCCTTTAACGTATTGCAGTTAATAAAGAGCCATGGCGGCATAACGACAGTACATTTGGAAGAAATCCGTAGTCTTATATTTAGGTATAAAGTCGATTTTCTTGTACATACACATTTTGCAATCGTTATCGAAATGATTCTAATAACTGGTTTAGCATATTTAAGTTAATTAATCTTCTTTATCTTACCGAAGTTTACATAAAGCCATAACGGCATAACGGCAGTATATTTATATGAATTCCGTTATCTTATATTTAGGTATAAGGTCGATTTTGTTGTACATACACATTTAGCAATCGATATCGAAATGCTTCAAATCATTAGTTTAACATATTTAAGTTAATTATCCTTCTTTTTCTTACTGAAGTTTACATAAAGCCTAAACGGTATAACTGCAGTGCATTAAGAAGAATTCCGTAATCTTATATTAAGGTATAAAGTCGATTTTCTTGTATTTACATTTTTAGCAATTGATATCGAAATGCTTCAAATCATTAGTTTAACATATATATGTTAATTAACCAACTTTTACGTATCAAAGGTGAAATAAAGCCATGGCGGCAAAACGACGGTAATTTGGGAGAATTCCGTGATCTTATATTTAGGAATAAAGTCGATTTTCTTGTATATTTGCATTTAGAAATCGATATCGAAATGCTTCAAATCATTACTTTAACATATTTAAGTTAACAAACCTACTTTAACGAACTGAAGTTGACATAAAGGCATGGCGGATTAACGGCAGTGCATTTGGAAGAATTCCGTAATCTTATATCTAGGTATAAAATCGATTTTCTTGTATATACTCATTTAGCAATCGATATCGAAATGCTTCAAAATATTAGTTTAACATATTTAAGTTAATTAACACTCTTTTTCATACTGAAGTCTACAAAAGCCTTAACGGCATAACGGCAGTGCATGTAGAAGAATTCCGTTATCTTTTATTTAAGTACAAAGTCGATATTGTTCAATATACACATTTAAAAATCGATATCGAAATGCTTCAAATCATTAGTTTAACATATTTAAGTTAATTAACCTTGTTTATCTTACTGAAGATTACATAAAGCCATAACGGCATAACGGCAGTGCATTTGGAAGAATTCCGTAGACTTATATTTAGGCTTAAAGTTGATTTTCTTGTACATACACATTTTGTAATCGATATCGAAATGCTTCAAATAATTGGTTTAACATATTTAAGTTAATTAACCTTCTTTATCTTACTGAAGTTTACATAAAGCCATAACGCCATAACGGCAGTGCATTTGGAAGAATTCCGTAGACTTATATTTAGGCTTAAAGACGATTTTTTTGTACATACACATTTAGCAATCGATACCGAAATGCTTCAAATCATTAGTTAAACATATTTAAGTTACTTAACCCTCTTTTTCTTACTGAAGTCTGCAAAAGCCTTAACGGCATAACGGCAATGCATTTAGAAGAATTACGTAATCTTATATTTAGGTATGAATTCGATTTTCTTGTACATACTCATTTAGCAATCGATATCGAAATGCTTCAAATCATTAGTTTAACATATTTAAGTTAATAAACCCTCTTTTTCATACTGAAGTCTACAAAAGCCTTAACGGCATAACGGCAATGCTTTTAGAAGAATTTTATAATCTTATATTTAGGTATAAAGTCGATTTTCTTGTATATACTCATTTAGCAATCGATATCGAAATGCTTCAAATCATTAGTTTTACATTTTCAAGTTATTTATAATAAACCTTCTTTAACGCACTGAAGTATACATAAAGCCTTAACGGTATAACTGCAGTGCATTTAAAAGAATTCCGTAATATTATATTTAGGTACAAAGTCGATTTTTTTGTATTTACATATTTAGCAATCGATATCGAAATGCTTCAAATCATAAGTTTAACATATTTAAGTTAATTATTCCCCTCTATCTTACTGAAGTCTACATATAGCCTTAACGGCATAACGGCAGTGCTTTTAGAAGAATTCCGTTATCTTATATTTAGGTATAAATTCGATTTTCTTGTATATACACATTTAGCAAGCGATATCGAAATGTTTCAAATCATTAGCTTAACATATTTAAGTTATTTAACCTTCTGTAACATATTATAGTTGATATAAAGCCATGGCGGCATAACGGCAGTGCATGTAGAAGAATTCCGTAATCTTATATTCAGGTATAAAGTCGGTTTTCTTGTATTTACATATTTAGCAATTGATATCGAAATGCTTCAAATCATTAGTTTAACATATTTATGTTAATTAACCAACTTTTACGTATTGAAGTTGAAATAAAGCCATGGCGGCAAAACGACGGTAATTTGGAAGAATTCCGTGATCTTATATTTAGGAATAAAGTCGATTTTCTTGTATATTTGCATTTAGGAATCGATATCGAAATGCTTCAAATCATTACTTTAACATATTTAAGTTAACAAACCTACTTTAACGAACTGAAGTTGACATAAAGCCATGGCGGATTAACGGCAGTGCATTTGGAAGAATTCCGTTATCCTATGTTTAGGTATAAAGTCAAATTTCTTGTACTAGCACATTTAGCAATCGATATCGAAATGCTTCAAATCATTAGTTTAACATATTTAAGTTAAATGACCTTCTTTAACCTACGGAAAGTGACATGAAGCCATGGTGGCATAACGGCGGTGCATGTAGAATAATTCCGTAATTTTATATTTAGGTATAAAATCGATTTGTTCTATAAACACATTTAGCAATCGATATCGAAATGCTTGAGATCATTAGTTTAACATATTTAAGTTAATTCACCCTATTTATCTTCCTGAAGTTTACCTAAAGCCTTAACGGCATAACGGCAGTGCATTTAGAAGAATTCCGTAGTCTAATATTTAGGTATAAAGTCGATTTTCTTGTATATACTCACTTAGCAATCGATATCGAAATGCTTCAAATCATTATTTTAACATATTTAAGTTAATAAGGCTTCTTGAACGCACTGAAGTTAACATAAAGCCATGGCGGTATAACGGCAGTGTATGTAGAAGAATTCCATAATCATATGTTTAGGTATAAATTCGATTTTGTTGTATTTACACATTTAGCAGTCGATATCGCAATGCTTTAAACCATTAGTTTATCATATTTAAAATAATTAACCTTCTTTTACGAATTGTAGTTGATACAAACCATGGCGGCATAACGACAGTACATTTGGAAGAATTCCGTAATCTTATATTTAGGTATATGTAAAGTCGATTTTCTTGTAAATACACATTTAGTAATCGATACCGAAATGCTTCAAATCATTAGTTTAAAATATTAAAGTTAATAAACCTTCTTTAACGCACTGAAGTCTACATAAAGCCTTAACGGGATAACTGCAGTGCATTTAGACGAACTCCGTAATCTCATATTAAGGTATAAAGTCGATTTTCTTGTATATACATATTTAGCAATCGATATCGAAATGCTTCAAATCATTAGTTTAACATATTCAAGTTAATTAACCATCTTTAACGTATTGAAGGTGAAATAAAGCCATGGCGGCATAACGACAGTAATTTGGAAGAATTCCGTAATCTTATATTTAGGTATAAAGCCGATTTGCTTGTATATACCCATTTAGCAATCGATATCGAGATGCTTCAACTCATTAGTTTAACATATTTAAGTTAATAAACTTCCTTCAAAGAACTGAAGTTGGCATAAAATCATGGCGGCATAACGGCAGTGCATGTAGAAGAATTATGTTATCTTATATTTAGGTATAAAGTCGATTTTCTTGTATATACACATTTAACAATCGATATCGAAATGCATCAAATCATTAGTTTAACATATTTAAGTTAATTAACCTTCTTTATCTTACTGAAGATTACATAAAGCCATAACGGCATAACGGCAGTGCATTTGGAAGAATTCCGTAGACTTATATTTAGGCTTAAAGTCGATTTTCTTGTACATACACATTTTGCAATAGATATCGAAATGCTTCAAATAACTGGTTTAACATATTTAAGTTAATTAACCTTCTTTATCTTACTGAAGTTTATATAAAGCCATAACGGCATAACGGCAGTATATTTATATGAATTCCGTTATCTTATATTTAGGTATAAAGTCGTTTTTTTTTGTACAAACACATTTAGCAATCGATATTGAAATGCTTCAAATCATCAGTTAAACATATTTAAGTTACTTAACCCTCTTTTTCTTACTGAAGTCTGCAAAAGACAATTCCATAATCTTATATTTAGGTATAAAGTCGATTTTCTTGTATATACACATTTAGCAATCGATGCCGATATGCTTCACATCATAAGTTTAACAGATTTAAGTTAATTAATCCTCTTTATCTTACTGAAGTCTACAAAAGCCTTAACGGCATAACGGCAGTGCATTTGGAAGAGTTCCGTAATCTTATATTTAGGTATAAAGTCGATTTCGTTCAATATACACATTTAAAAATCTATATCGAAATGCTTCAAATCTTTAGTTTAACATATTTAAGTTAATAAACCTTCTTTAACGCACTGAAGTCTACATAAAGCCTTAACGGTATAACTGCACTGCATTTAGAAGAATTCCGTTATCTTATATTTAGGTATAATTTCGACTTTCTTGTATATACTCATTTAGCAAGCGATATCAAAATGCTTCAAAATATTAGTTTAACATATTTAAGTTAATAAACCTTCTTTAACGAATTGAAGTTGACATAAAGCCATGGCGACATAACGACAGTACATTTGGAAGAATTCCGTAATCTTATATTTAGGTATAAAGTCGATTTTCTTGTATATACACATTTAGCAATCGATATCGAAATGCTTCAAATCATTAGTTTAACATATTTAAGTTAATAAACCTTCTTTAACTCACTGAAGTCTACACAAAGCCTTAACGGCATAACGGCAGTGCATTTAGAAGAATTATGTTATCTTATATTTAGGTATAAATTCGATTTTCTTGTATATACACATTTAGTAATCGATATCGAAATGCTTCAAATCATCAGTTTAACATATTTAAGTTAATAAATCTTCTTTAGCGCACTAAAGTCTACATAAGGCCCAAATGGCATAACGGCAGTGCATTTAGAAGAATTCCGATATCTTATATTTAGGTATAAATTCGATTTTCTTGTATATACATATTTGGCAAGCGATATCGAAATGCTTCAAATCATTAGGTTAACATATTTAAGTTAGTTAACCTTCTTTAACGTATTGCAGTTGATATAAAGCCATAACGGCAGTGCAGTTGGAAGAATTCCGTAATTTTATATTTAGGTATGAAGTCGATTTTCTTTTATATACACATTTAGATATCCATATCGAAATGCTTGAAATCATTAGTTTAACATATTAAGTTAATAAACATTTTTTAGCTTACTGAAGTCTACATAAAGCCTAACGGCAGTGCATTTAGAAGAATTCCGTAATGTTATAATTTTATATTTAGGTTTAAATTCGATTTTCTTGTATATACACATTTAGCAAGCGATATCGAAATGCTTCAAATCATTAGTATAACATATTTAAGTTAATTAACCTTCTTTAACGTATTGAAGTTGATAAAGAGCCATGGCGGCATAACGACAGTACATTTGGAAGAATTCCGTAGCCTTATATTTAGGTATAAAGTCGCTTTTCTTGTATATATGCATTAAGCAATCGATATCGAAATGCTTCAAATAACTGGTTTAACATATTTAAGTTAATAAACCTTCTTTAACGAACTGAAGTTAATATAAAGCCTTAACGGTATAACTGCACTGCATTTAGAAGAATTCCGTTATCTTATATTTAGGTATAATTTCGACTTTCTTGTATATACTCATTTAGCAAGCGATATCAAAATGCTTCAAAATATTAGTTTAACATATTTAAGTTAATAAACCTTCTTTAACGAATTGAAGTTGACATAAAGCCATGGCGACATAACGACAGTACATTTGGAAGAATTCCGTAATCTTATATTTAGGTATAAAGTCGATTTTCTTGTATATACACATTTAGCAATCGATATCGAAATGCTTCAAATCATTAGTTTAACATATTTAAGTTAATAAACCTTCTTTAACTCACTGAAGTCTACACAAAGCCTTAACGGCATAACGGCAGTGCATTTAGAAGAATTATGTTATCTTATATTTAGGTATAAATTCGATTTTCTTGTATATACACATTTAGTAATCGATATCGAAATGCTTCAAATCATCAGTTTAACATATTTAAGTTAATAAATCTTCTTTAGCGCACTAAAGTCTACATAAGGCCCAAATGGCATAACGGCAGTGCATTTAGAAGAATTCCGATATCTTATATTTAGGTATAAAGTCGATTTTCTTGTATATACACATTTGGCAAGCGATATCGAAATGCTTCAAATCATTAGGTTAACATATTTAAGTTAGTTAACCTTCTTTAACGTATTGCAGTTGATATAAAGCCATAACGGCAGTGCAGTTGGAAGAATTCCGTAATTTTATATTTAGGTATGAAGTCGATTTTCTTTTATATACACATTTAGATATCCATATCGAAATGCTTGAAATCATTAGTTTAACATATTAAGTTAATAAACATTTTTTAGCTTACTGAAGTCTACATAAAGCCTAACGGCAGTGCATTTAGAAGAATTCCGTAATGTTATAATTTTATATTTAGGTTTAAATTCGATTTTCTTGTATATACACATTTAGCAAGCGATATCGAAATGCTTCAAATCATTAGTATAACATATTTAAGTTAATTAACCTTCTTTAACGTATTGAAGTTGATAAAGAGCCATGGCGGCATAACGACAGTACATTTGGAAGAATTCCGTAGCCTTATATTTAGGTATAAAGTCGCTTTTCTTGTATATATGCATTAAGCAATCGATATCGAAATGCTTCAAATAACTGGTTTAACATATTTAAGTTAATAAACCTTCTTTAACGAACTGAAGTTAATATAAAGCCATAACAGCATAACGGCAGTGCGTTTGGAAGAATTGCGTAGTCTTATATTTAGGCATAAAGTCGATTTTCTTGTACATACACATTTTGCAATCGATATCGAAATGATTCAAATAACTGGTTTAGCATATTTAAGTTAATTAACCTTCTTTATCTTACTGAAGTTTACATAAAGCCATAACGGCATAACGGCAGTATATTTATATGAATTCCGTTATCTTATATTTAGGTATAAAGTCGATTTTGTTCAATATACGCATTTAGCAAGCGATATCGAAATGCTTCAAATCATTAGTTTAACATGTTTAAGTTAACAAACCTTCTTTAACGAACTGAAGTTGACATAAAGCCATGGCGTATTAACGGCAGTGCATTTGGAAGAATTCCGTTATCCTATGTTTAGGTATAAAGTCAAGTTTCTTGTATTATTTAGCGATTTAGCTATCGATATCGAAATGCTTCAAATCTTTAGTTTAACATATTTAAGTTAAATTACCTTCTTTAACCTACCGATGGTGACATGAAGCCATGGCGGCATAACGACAGTACATTTGGAAGAATTCCGTAATCTTATATTTAGGTATAAAGTCGATTTTCTTGTATATACACATTTACCTATCGATATCGAAATGCTTCAAATCATTAGTTTAACATATAAAGTAAATAAACATTTTTTAGCTTAATGAGGTCTACATAAAGCCTAAACGGTATAACAGCAGTGCATTTAGAAGAAATCCGTAATGATATAATTTTATATTTAGGTATAAAGTCGATTTTGTTGTATTTACACATTAAGCAGTCGATATCGAAATGCTTCAAACCATTAGTTTAACATATTTAAAATAATTAACCTTCTTTAACGTATTGTAGTTGTTACAAACCATGGCGGCATAACGACAGTACATTTGGAAGAATTCCGTAATCTTATATTTAGGTATATGTAAAGTCGATTTTCTTGTATATACACATTTAGCAATCGATATCGAAATGCTTCAAATCATTAGTTTTACATTTTCAAGTTATTTATAATAAACCTTCTTTAACACACTGAAGTCTACATAAAGCCTTAACGGTATAACTGCAGTGCTTTTAGAAGAATTCCGTAATCTTATATTAAGGTAAAAAGTCGATTTTCTTGTATTTACATATTTAGCAATCGATATCGAAATGCTTCAAATCATTAGTTTAACATATTTTAGTTAATTAACCATCTTTATCGTATTGAAGGTGAGATAAAGCCATGGCGGCATAACGACAGTAATTTGGAAGAATTCCGTTATCCTAAGTTTAGTTATAAAGTCAAGTTTCTTGTACTAGCACATTTAGCAATCGATATCGAAATGCTTCAAATCATTAGTTTAACATATTTAAGTTAAATTACCTTCTTTAACTTACTGAAGGTGACATGAAGCCATGGCGGCATAACGGCAGTGCATGTAGAAGAATTCCGTAATTTTATATTTAGGTATAAAATCGATTTGTTGTATATACACATCGAGCAATCGATATCGAAATGCTTCAAATCATTAGTTTAACATATTTAAGTTAGTTAACCCTATTTATCTTCCTAAAGTCTACATCAAGCCTTAACGGCATAACGGCAGTGCATTTAGAAGAATTACGTAATCTTATATTTAGGTATAATCTTATATTTAGATATAAAGTCGATATATATATCGAAATGTTTCAAATCATTATTTTAACATATTTAAGTTAATAAACTTTCTGCAAAGAACTGAAGTTGGCATAAAATCATAGCGGCATAACGGCAGTGCATGTAGAAGAATTCCGTTATCTTATATTTAGGTATAAAGTCGATTTTCTTGTATATACACATTTAGCAATCGATATCGAAATGCTTCAAATCATTAGTTTAATATATTTAAGTTAATTAACCTTCTTTATCTTACTGAAGTTTACATGAAGCCATAACGGCATAACGGCATAACGGCAGTGCATTTGGAAGAACTCCGTAGTCTTATACTTAGACATAAAGTCGATTTTCTTGTACATACACATTTTGCAATCGATATCGAAATGCTTCAAATAACTGGTTTAGCATATTTAAGTTAATTAACCTTCTTTATCTTACTGATGTTTACATAAAGCCATAACGGCATAACGGCAGTATATTTATATGAATTCCGTTATCTTATATTTAAGTATAAAGTCGATTTTCTTGTATATACACATTTAGTAATCGAAATCGAAATGCTTCAAATCATTAGTTTAACATACTTAAGTTAATTATCCTTATTTTTCTTACTGAAGTTTACATGAAGCCATAACGGTATAACGGCAGTGCATTTGGAAGAATTCCGTAATCTTATAATTAGGAATAAAGTCGATTTTTGTATATACACATTTAGCAATCGATATCGAGATGGTTCAACTCATTAGTTTAACATATTCAAGTTAATAAACTTTCTTCAAAGAACTGAAGTTGGCATAAAATCATGGCGGCATATCGGCAGTGCAGTTAGAAGAATTCCATAAACTTATATTTAGGTATAAATTCGATTTTCTTGTATATACTCATTTAGCAATCGATATCGAAATGCTTCAAAATATTAGTTTAACATATTTAAGTTAATTAACCCTCTTTTCCATACTGAAGTCTACAAAAGCCTTAACGGCATAACGGCAATGCATGTAGAAGAATTCCGTTATCTTTTATTTAGGTATAAAGTCGATTTTCTTGTATATACATATTTGGCAAGCGATATCGAAATGCTTCAAATCATTAGGTTAACATATTTAAGTTAGTTAACCTTCTTTAACGTATTGCAGTTGATATAAAGCCATAACGGCAGTGCATTTGGAAGAATTCCGTAATCTTATATTTAGGTATGAAGTCGATTTTCTTTTATATACACATTTAGATATCCATATCGAAATGCTTGAAATCATTAGTTTAACATATTATGTTAATAAACATTTTTTAGCTTACTGAAGTCTACATAAAGCCTAACGGCAGTGCATTTAGAAGAATTCCGTAATGTTGTAATTTTATATTTAGGTATAAATTCGATTTTCTTGTATATACACATTTAGCAAGCGATATCGAAATGCTTCAAATCCTTAGTTTAACATATTTAAGTTAATTAACCTTCTTTAACGTATTGAAGTTGATAAAGAGCCATGGCGGCATAACGACAGTACATTTGGAAGAATTCCGTAGTCTTATATTTAGGTATAAAGTCGATTTTCTTGTATATATGCATTAAGCAATCGATATCGAAATGCTTCAAATAACTGGTTTAACATATTTAAGTTAATAAACCTTCTTTAACGAACTGAAGTTAATATAAAGCCATAACGGCATACCGGCAGTGCGTTTGGAAGAATTCCGTAGTCTTATATTTAGGCATTAAGTCGATTTTCTTGTACATACACATTTTGCAATCGATATCGAAATGATTCAAATAACTGGTTTAGCATATTTAAGTTAATTAACCTTCTTTATCTTACTGAAGTTTACATAAAGCCATAACGGCATAACGGCAGTATATTTATATGAATTCCGTTATCTTATATTTAGGTATAAAGTCGATTTTGTTGTACATACACATTTAGCAATCGATATCGAAATGCTTCAAATCATTAGTTTAACATATTTAAGTTACTTAACCCTCTTTTTCTTACTGAAGTCTGCAAAAGCCTTAGCGGTATAACGGCAGTGCATTTAGAAGAATTCCGTAATGTTATAATTTTATATTTAGGTATAAATTCGATTTTCTTGTATATACACATTTAGCAAGCGATATCGAAATGCTTCAAATCATTAGTATGACATATTTAAGTTAATTAACCTTCTTTAACGTATTGAAGTTGATAAAGAGCCATGGCGGCATAACGACAGTACATTTGGAAGAATTCCGTAGTCTTATATTTAGGTATAAAGTCGATTTTCTTGTATATATGCATTAAGCAATCGATATCGAAATGCTTCAAATAACTGGTTTAACATATTTAAGTTAATAAACCTTCTTTAACGAACTGAAGTTAATATAAAGCCATCTTTAAATTATTAAAGGCATAAAGTCGATTTTCTTGTACATACACATTTTGCAATCGATATCGAAATGATTCAAATAACTGGTTTAGCATATTTTAGTTAATTAACCTTCTTTATCTTACGAAGTTTACATAAAGCCATAACGGATAACGGCAGTATATTTATATGAATTCCGTTATCTTATATTTAGGTATAAAGTCGATTTTGTTGTACATACACATTTAGCAATCGATATCGAAATGCTTCAAATCATTAGTTTAACATATTTAAGTTACTTAACCCTCTTTTTCTTATGAAGTCTGCAAAAGCCTTAGCGGTATAACGGCAGTGCATTTAGAAGAATTCCGTAATGTTATAATTTTTATTTAGGTATAAATTCGATTTTCTTGTATATACACATTTAGCAAGCGATATCGAAATGCTTCAAATCATTAGTATGACATATTTAAGTTAATTAACCTTCTTTAACTATTGAAGTTGATAAAGAGCCAGGCGGCATAACGACAGTACATTTGGAAGAATTCCGTAGCTTATATTTAGGTATAAAGTCGATTTTCTTGTATATATGCATTAAGCAATCGATATCGAAATGCTTCAAATAACTGGTTTAACATATTTAAGTTAATAAACCTTCTTTAACGAACTGAAGTTAATATAAAGCCATCTTTATTTAGGCATAAAGTCGATTTTCTTGTACATACACATTTTGCAATCGATATCGAAATGATTCAAATAACTGGTTTAGCATATTTAAGTTAATTAACCTTCTTTATCTTACTGAAGTTTACATAAAGCCATAACGGCATAACGGCAGTATATTTATATGAATTCCGTTATCTTATATTTAGGTATAAAGTCGATTTTGTTGTACATACACATTTAGCAATCGATATCGAAATGCTTCAAATCATTAGTTTAACATATTTAAGTTACTTAACCCTCTTTTTCTTAGTGAAGTCTGCAAAAGCCTTAGCGGTATAACGGCAGTGCATTTAGAAGAATTCCGTAATGTTATAATTTTGTATTTAGGTATAAATTCGATTTTCTTGTATATACACATTTAGCAAGCGATATCGAAATGCTTCAAATCATTAGTATGACATATTTAAGTTAATTAACCTTCTTTAACGTATTGAAGTTGATAAAGAGCCATGGCGGCATAACGACAGTACATTTGGAAGAATTCCGTAGTTTTATATTTAGGTATAAAGTCGATTTTCTTGTATATATGCATTAAGCAATCGATATCGAAATGCTTCAAATAACTGGTTTAACATATTTAAGTTAATAAACCTTCTTTAACGAACTGAAGTTAATATAAAGCCATAACGGCATACCGGCAGTGCGTTTGGAAGAATTCCGTAATCTTATATTTGGTATAAAGTCGATTTTGTTCAACATACGCATTTAGCAATCGATATCGAAATGCTTCAAATCATTAGTTTGACATATTTAAGTTAGCAAACCTTCTTTAACGAACTGAAGTTGACATAAAGCCATGGCGGATTAACGGCAGTGCATTTGGAAGAATTCCGTTATCCTATGTTTAAGTATAAACTCGATTTTCTTGTTGGCTAAATGAGTCACCGACCCCCCTCACAATATTACACACCCACACCTCACACATTACATACACCACATCGTCATTCCATTCCCATATCCTAATTACACACCACATCATCATTACATTCCACATCACACTCTCACAAATACTACAACATCACGACTTCAACATACCAAAAAAAGGGAACAAAAGGGCGGACGGACAAGGCACCAGCCTCTTTCGCATGATCGCTACGAACGCGCAAGCATCGCCAAGTTTTTTCCGCCGAGACACTCGCCTTTTTCGTCCCGCCTTTTTGAACGCATTATTCTCGTGTAAGGTAAGTGCCGCTTAAAGTGCTTAACAAATAACTAAATAAAACATGGTCCTTCGAGCCGTAACGGACGGCACAAGTGGTGATACTTATTAATAAAACAAATAAAAATAAAAATTTTTGTAAAGCAAAACCATAAAACAACAGTGGTTAAATTAAAGTGACCAAAAGTGCAAAAAGGAAAAAAAAAAAAAATTGGCGGAAAATAGCACACAAGCACATATGTATGTATGTATATGTACATAGTGAAGTGAGCTAAAAAACAAGTGAAGTGAGGTGAAATTGGAGTGCGCAAATTTACATAATAAAAAATATATACATACATATATACAAGTACTAACAAACGGGTTAGAGAAATTAAAGCAAATACTTAAAACGGTCGCGATAAACAAAAAAAAAAAAAATAGTATAATCAAAGAAAACGGGCGCGAAACTAAACCAACATAAAACATATAAACAACAATTATCAACGCGGGAACAAAACTAACAACACAGCTGAACATCTGGACATCAGAGACTTGCACACTACCAACAAAGGAGACGAGCACAAAGTTATACCAGCTGACCGCCGTTAGAAGAGAAGGCCAAGAACATCACACAACAGAGCAAATACACTTATAACCCCCACAAAAAAAAAAGACCCTTGAAGCGCGTCAAAGTAAGTGTATCGTTTTCATTTTCATTATATATATATATATGTATGTTTGTACTGGCAAAACCTAAAAAAAACCGTTTAAACAGGTTTAAAAACGGATGCCAATAAGAAAAAAATAAATATATACATATATCGGTATTAGACTTCCCCAGCCCTATAACGGAGCAAACGGAAAAACCGATATACGGAAAAACCGATATACGAAAAAAAAAAAAAACAAAGGATTAAAACATTAAAACATATGCACATATCATTTTACTAATATTCTTGCTGCCTTTTCAAGCGATTTTACATTTGTGTACATATACACACATAACACACTAAAAAAAAAAAAAAAAAAAAAAAAAAAAAAAATACAAATTCAAGTATCCACTTGCACTACTCTCCCGCAATACCCCTTCTGCTTCCTAAAGCAGTAAGCAGGATTGCTTATAAAAACGCAAGCTAAGGCAGATCTATAACAAAAGCGAAAAATAATATAAAAAAAAGAGAAGGAATTTATAATACAAACATACATATATACACAAATTGGTACATACAAATTGATACAAATTACATATATAATATACATAGAAGCCGTAAGCATAAGTGCAGGCAGCAAAAATAGCTGCGCTTTATTGGCATATCTTCTCTCAACTCTCTTGAAAATATTGCGGAAAACCAACAAAGATTACGCGGGTTAATATAAAATTCACCACGCATAACTATCGCTTCAAAGTCCACTTTGGCATCCATCTCGCAATACCCCTTGTTCTTTGACCGTCAAAAACGAGCAGGATTGCATATAAAGCAAAATACAAACATATACATATATAAACATATGCATGTACAAAGTGCAGTGATCTCTGCTCGAGCTCTCACCAGCACATAAGATAATTACGAAAGATCCGCTTATAGGATACCCTATAAGAATTACGGGCACAAAATATTTATAAAAGATAAAAAAAAAAAAAAATAATAATAATAAATAAATATATATATACATATACTTACAAAAAATATATATACATATATATACGCATATAGGAAACATTTTCTGCTACGGTAATTACAACCAAATTATATACCAAAATTATACCATAATTGAAGTAAACGGGAATTTACGTATTTCATTTGAAAAACTCTTATTAACCTACAAGAGTTTCGGGTTTCGGCTTCACGTACAATTGAACGCGTTATCGTTAAAATTAAATTCGTTAAAAACTCTTATTTACGCAAAAGAGTTAACGTCAAAACACATAAGTACATATACAATTATATAAGAAAATATTTTGAAAAGTTTGGCTATCAAAAAGCCAGTGGGTTTAGTGATTCTCTTTGGAACTCTCGTATACAAAAGAGTTTTCTATTCTCTATATTATTATACAAAGCTGTTTCTGTATATCTACCAGTCTAGTTTACACTTAGACATTTTTAATTATTTTAAAACATTTTCTAAATGAGCTCAGATTCAAAAGAATCTAAAGCAATACAGTCACTAAAAGTTCCTAAAATGATTTCAGAAGAAAAGAGCCCTTGTACACCTGCTGATGCTACACGCTCAAAGCAAGGTGCTACAAAGCAAAAAAGGCTGAAAGATATTTCATATACTAAGTTTATTGCTGAGAGTGACAGTCTAATTCGATACTGCACTCGATTTTCAACTTCACCGATTCAAGACAATTCTGAATCGGTATTAGAAATCAAAAAAGAAAATCTAAGCAATTTCTGGACACGTCTCCAAGCTGCGTATGACGCAATTGTAGAATCTGACGAATCAGATCTACCTGAAAATTTCAAATCTTCAGCATACTCCAAATATGAACACTGCTTAGACCAGTACGAGGAAACGAGAGCTATGATCTCCGATCAATTGAGATTAATTAAAGCAATTGCACCTACTCCACAACCGAGAGTAGAGCTGCCACAAATTCAAAGCCAAGAGGCAAGTTCAGGCATTCACCTTAAAGTGCCAGCATGTGACACTGAAATTTTTCATGGTGGTTATGAACAATGGCCGACCTTCCGGGACATGTTCACAGCCGTTTACATAAACCACCCAAAATTATCTAATGCACAAAAATTGTATCACCTCCGATACAAAACAAAAGGTCAAGCAGGGGTATTAGTCAAACAGTTCGCTCTTAATGACGAAAATTTCAATTATGCTTGGGAAGCTCTAAAAGCTCGTTACGAAAACGAAAGAATATTAGTCGATAAACAAGTCACAATATTAATGAACTTACCAAAAATTCAAAAAGAAACAAGTGAAGAATTTATAAAACTTCAATCCACTGTTTCAAATTGCTTGTCGGTTCTAGCGACACAGAATATACCCACAGACAATTGGGACCCCATTCTGGTAAATATATGCACATCCGCATTACCAGAAAAATCATTACTTTTGTGGGAGCAATCGCTCTCATCACGAAGAAAGTGCCCAACGTGGCAACAAATGAACGATTTCTTAACTACCCAATACGAAATTGCGGAAAGGGTTGATAAAAAAATGGTCAGAACTAAAAACGTTCAACACGACCTAAATCGAAGCTTCATTAGACCCCAAGCGAGTAACAACAACAACTTAAATCGTAGTTTTTTTAAAACACAAGCGTTCACATCCGAACAAAATAAACAAACGTCATGCGAACTGTGTAAAGGAGGACACAGGCTGAAATCTTGCGAGAAATTTAAAAAACTAAATATCAACGAAAGAAACACTTTCGTAAGAACGAAAAAACTTTGTACCAACTGTTTGTCACATGCGCATGCGCTCAAAGATTGCGAAAGCAAATTTAATTGCGTTTATTGTCATAAACGACACCATTCGATGCTTCATATAAATAACTTTTCCAGCTTACCCCCGAACAGCGCAAATATCAAAAGAGCAACAGGATTAGTTGCAACAACAAATTCTGAAAACTGCCAAGAAGCACCATGCTGCTCAAAGGCATTAAAAACCCAATCGCTACATAGCGAAAATCAAAGTAGGGTACTACTACCCACAGCAGACGTCTCCATCGAACACCGAGGAGAACTGTTTAAGCTCAGAGCCCTAATAGACCAAGGATCTCAACGATCTTTTATAGCGTCAAGGGCACAAAGTAGGCTACAACTGCCAACAAAACTAGCTAATTTTGAAATTACGGGAATGGGCGGAAGAGTAGTACAAAACTCAATTAAAATCTGCCCCATTACCCTTATTTCCCCCCAAGCGGATAAGCGCATTCAAGCAGAAGCTATTGTCTTACCGCAACTAACAAACATGCTTCCAAGCTATCATATAAATAGCAAGCATTGGCAAAAGGTTTCACACCTTAAGTTAGCAGATCCCAATTGCTACACCCCCGCTCAAATAGACCTTCTATTAGGCAGCGATCTCATACCAAAAATAATACTCGAAGGTATTGAGAAAATTTCAAACAAACTTTTGGCACAAAAGACTATTTTCGGTTGGATCCTAAGTGGACTAGTTGCGGAACCAGTTACAACATTAACAACTCAAGTTGAGGAAGTCTCAAATGAGTACCTCAATTCACAATTGAGAAAATTTTGGGAACTAGAAGAACTCCCCCCCATATCAGTCACAACCCCTGAAGATCAGTATTGTGAGGATTTTTACAAAGCCACAACTGCTAGATTAGAAAATGGTCGGTACGTCGTACGACTACCACTTAAGCAACAATTTCCTAACACACTCGCCTTAGGTCACTCTCGCACCTCTGCAATTCAGCAGTTTTTAAGTATGGAAAGAAACCTACTTAAAAAAGGCGAACTCAAATCTGAATATGATGGTGTGTTAGAAGAATACCTCCATTTAGATCATATGGAGGAAGTAAACCCAGGGGAGAAAATCGTCAACGGCAAATACTACTCCTTTTACTTGCCACATCATGCAGTAGTAAAGCCAGATAAAAAGACAACTAAAGTAAGAGTTGTTTTCAACGCCTCAAGATCCACTAGCTCGGGGAATTCCCTAAACGATATCCTGTTTACGGGACCCACGCTCCAACCTGATTTAATGCTGCTTATTCTAAACTGGCGTACATTCAAATACGTATTTAACGGGGACGTCGAAAAAATGTATAGACAAATAGTCGTACATAAAGACGATCAAGATTTTCAGCGAATTATTTTCCGAAAATCCCCCAATAGTCCACTACGCGACTTCAAGCTAAAAACAGTGACCTTTGGCGTTAACTGTGCCCCATACTTAGCCATTCGAACACTCCATGAATTGGCTGAAAACACCAAGTCAGAATTTCCTCTGGCGACCCAGGTGTTAAAAACACAAACGTATGTAGACGATATTCTGTCTGGAAGTCACAGTCTTCCACAAGCATACGAATCATTATCACAAGTAATCCAAGCCCTCAAATCCGCAGGGTTTCCATTAAAAAAGATTACCGCAAATCACCCAACTATATTAAAAAATATACCAAAAGAAAATATGTTGGACACTAATTTCCTTATTTTCGAAAAGGAAAGTACAACAAAAACTCTGGGCATCCAGTGGAATGCGATATCGGACAAGTTTTCATACACAACTGAGTCCATATCCGCATTATCCGCCATTACGAAACGCCAAATCCTCTCCTCTGTGGCAAAACTTTTTGACCCCGCAGGATGGCTTTCGCCAATTATGATACAAGCGAAAATCCTGATCCAAGAATTATGGCTAGACGGAACTGACTGGGACGAACAAGTGAAACCTCTTCGCTTGGAAAGATGGTCCCAGTTCGCTAATAATCTGACCGACATTTCGCAGATACAAATTCCACGGTGGGTAAACTATTCCCCCGAATACAAAGTGGAACTACACGGCTTCTGCGACGCCTCTGAAAAGGCCTATTGTGCCACTATATATGTGCGCACACAAAGCGATATTGCAACTACAAGCCACCTACTAGTGGCAAAAGCTAAAGTTGCGCCTCTAAAAACTATAAGTCTACCACGACTTGAACTCTGTGGCGCTCTGCTACTAGCAAAGCTAGTTTCCATGGTGCAGACCCACTTAAACATGGCGAAATACAAATTATATCTATGGTCTGATTCTGAAATAGTTCTAGCCTGGTTAGAAAAGCCACCACACGCGTGGAAAACCTATATTTCCAACCGAACGGCGCAAATTCTTGACCTAGTGGGATCAGCCACTTGGCGACACGTAACCAGTGCTGACAATCCTGCAGATCTAGGTACAAGAGGGTGCAAACCCCTGCACCTTGCCACCACCACCCTTTGGTGGAATGGCCCCCGATGGTTAACAGAATCTCCCGATTCTTGGCCACAATCGCCCATGCGCAATATTATTGCCCCAGAAAGTCGAAAGATCAACTCCTTTCACGCAGCGTTGGATGATACTGACATCCTGGAGAGATTTTCATCTTACCCCCGAGCCCTCAGGGTAATCGCTTATATGCTTAAATTCATAGAGCGACTCAAACTTAGCCTTAAAGGAATACGCACAGTATATCCCCAAGGCGATACAGTGACGCACCTAGACTTACAAAAAGCAAAGGTCGCTCTTATCGCATCTACTCAAGCGCGCTACTTCAGCCAAGAGATATCAGTACTGAGAGAATCGAAGCCGATTGATAAAAAGAGCTCACTCCTAGTACTAAATCCATTCATAGATACGAAGGGTCTACTTCGGGCAAATGGTCGGCTTGTCAATTCAAGCCTAACGTACAACGAACGTCATCCCATTGTTATACCAGAGAGATCGCAACTTGCCTCATTATATATCAATTATGTCCACGTACTGTTATTACACGCTGAACACCGCCTCATGCAACAAATAGTCCGCCAAGAGTTTTATATCCCAAGACTCAAGCCAAAAATAAAGAAATGCATTTTTTCGTGCAAGATATGTACTGTGCATAAGCAAAAGATGCGAACACAGATTATGGCAGCACTTCCACCGGAACGCTGCAACTTTGCTCCGCCCTTCACTATCACAGGTGTCGATTTTGCTGGGCCTTTTCAAATAAAGGCATCCATGCTAAGGTCTCCCACCCTGATGAAAGGCTACGTGGCTGTCTTTGTCTGTTTTACGACAAAAGCAGTACACCTCGAGCTATGTAGTAATCTGACAAAAGAGGCTTTCCTCGCGGCATTTGCTCGCTTCGTCGGACGACGTGGTTTTCCGTCAAAGCTCATGAGCGACAACGGCAAGACATTTATAGGCGCTCAAAGAGCCACCGAAAAACAGTTTATGGACTTTATCAAACAAGTTTCCCCTGAGATTGTACAAAAGTACGCTCCGCAAGGCATTAACTGGCAGTTCATCCCTCCAAGCGCTCCTCATATGGGTGGTTTATGGGAATCAGCGGTAAAAAGCTTTAAATCCCACTTTAAAAAAGTAGCTGGAAACTACAAATTTAACTTTGAAGAATTTACAACATTATTAATTCGTATTGAAGCCGTTCTCAATTCACGGCCATTGTCTACACTCTCGCAAGATCCCTCAGATCTAACAGCTCTTTACACCAGGGCACTTTCTCAAAGGAGCACCCATTCTGGCCATACCTGAGCCAGGCGTGGAGTCGCTATCCTTACTAAACAGATGGGAAAGAATTAAAATTCTCCATCATAATTTCAGCCGCCGATGGAAGGAGGAGTATATAAAGGACCTTCACAAAAGGTACCGCTGGAAAACTCCCGAAAAGGCGCCAAAGCTTGGAGATTTGGTTCTAATACATGACGACTGTCTCCCCCCCACAGAATGGCGACTTGGCCGCATAGAAAAGCTACATCACGGCTCCGGCGGTCACATACGAGTAGTTGACCTTCGTACTCAAACCGGAATTCTAACGAGACCGCTCGTTAAACTATGCTTCTTACCAATCGCCGATAATACCGAAAAAATACATAATAAACAATCCGTTTAATAACTAAAACCGAAATAAACCGCAAACCACAAACCGATGTTCCCGCTATACAATTAACTAATTAAATAAAACGTTAAAAAACGAGAAACACGCTAATACCAACCGTAAAATAATATTCCGTAAGCAATTAACTAAGAAAACTAATCCCAATGGTCGATCATTACGACGACCCATTCATGCCACATACCGTGGCACGATTGCTCATATCTAATCATGACCGATTTATAACTAACAATCTCCTTTATACATAGTAGATTACCATGGACCTCGATACGCCAGTGTTAGCCCCGCCAACCGTTCGGTCGGCTACCAGCGTGCAACGCACCGGGCCTACCCCAACGCCCCGAGCTGCAGTTGCAACAGCACCGGCAACCACACCGGCAACAGCACCGGCAACAGCACCGGCAACCGCACCGGCAACAGGCAATCGTTCATCACGGGTCTCGGACGGGCATCGTATAAGATGCCCCCTATGCCGCCGCCCACATCGCCTGCACCACTGTGGGATCTTCAGGGGGATGCGGCCGTCACAACGACAGCAAGTGGCCCAGGCACATGGGCACTGTTTAAACTGCCTATCGCCGACGCATCGGCTTCAAGAGTGCGAGTCGAGGGGTTTGTGCCAAGTCTGCAGCAGACCACTTCACACGCTGCTTCACCGCACCACGAGGCGCGATGTGAATCGGCCACCGATACCTCGCAGCCACGCAACAAGGCATCAACCCGGGAGTCGAGCCTTGCATCAGCGGGTTGGAACATCGATTCGGCGTCGACAGCCTAGGCCCCAGCCACGACGATCGGTGGGTCTTAGCAGCGTCGTGGCAACGCTGCAACAGCTGCAGCAACTCCTAGGCTAATCAATTGCCTAGGGGGGCCGGGATGGCTAAATGAGTCACCGACCCCCCTCACAATATTACACACCCACACCTCACACATTACATACACCACATCGTCATTCCATTCCCATATCCTAATTACACACCACATCATCATTACATTCCACATCACACTCTCACAAATACTACAACATCACGACTTCAACATACCAAAAAAAGGGAACAAAAGGGCGGACGGACAAGGCACCAGCCTCTTTCGCATGATCGCTACGAACGCGCAAGCATCGCCAAGTTTTTTCCGCCGAGACACTCGCCTTTTTCGTCCCGCCTTTTTGAACGCATTATTCTCGTGTAAGGTAAGTGCCGCTTAAAGTGCTTAACAAATAACTAAATAAAACACTTGTATATACTCACTTAGCAATAGATATCGAAATGCTTCAAAACATTTGTTTAATATATTTAAGTTAATTAACCCTCTTTTTCATACTGAAGTCTACAAAAGCCTTAACGGCATAACGGCAGTGCATGTAGAAGAATTCCGTTATCTTTTATTCAGGTATAAAGTCGATATTGTTGTACATACACATTTAGCAATCGATATCGAAATGCTTCAAATCATTAGTTTTACATTTTCAAGTTATTTATAATAAACCTTCTTTAACGCACTGAAGGTTATATAAAGCCTTAACGGTATAACTGCAGTGCATTTAGAAGAATTACGTAATCTTATATTTAGGTACAAAGTCGATTTTCTTGTATTTACATATTTAGCAATCGATATCGAAATGCTTCAAATCATAAGTTTAACATATTTAAGTTAATTATTCCCCTCTATCTTACTGAAGTCTACATAAAGCCTTAACGGCATAACGGCAGTGCGTTTAGAATAATTCCGTTATCTTATATTTAGGTATAAATTCGATTTTCTTTTATATACACATTTAGCAAGCGATATCGAAATGCTTCAAATCATTAGTTTAACATATGTAAGTAAATTAACCTTCTTTAACGTATTGAAGTTGATATAAAGCCATGTCGGCATAACGACAGCACATTTGGAAAAATTCCGTAATCTTATATTTAGGTATAAAGTCGATTTTCTTGCATATACACATTTACCTATCGATATCGAAATGCTTCAAATCATTAGTTTAACATATTAAGTTAATAAACATTTTTTAGCTTAATGAGGTCTACATAAAGCCTTAACGGTATAACAGCAGTGCATGTAGAAGAAATCCGTAATGTTATAATTTTATATTTAGGTATAAAGTCGATTTTTTTTTTTGGTATTTTTAAAAAAACATTTAAAAAAAGGGAAAAAAAGGGTCAAATTTTTTCCGAAATTTTTTGGGCTTCAAACCCAAAAATTAGTTTAAACTTTATTTTAAAATTAATTTTTAAAAAATTCCCCTTCTTTTAAGGGTATTATAAGGTTGAAAAAAAAACAAACCCAAAAATGGGCCCGGCCATAAACAAAAAAACCGGGGAAAACATTTTTGGAAGAATTCCGTAATCTTATATTTAGGTATAAAAGTCGATTTTCTTGTATATACACATTTAGCAATCGATATCGAAATGCTTCAAATCATTAGTTTTACATTTTAATTTAAAATTTTTAATAAACCTTCTTTAACGGCATTTTTGGAAGTTCCTTACATAAAAAGCCTTAAAACGGCGATAACTGCAGTGCATTTAGAAGAATTCCGTTATCTTTTTATTTAGGAAATAAAGTCGATTTTCTTGTATTTACATATTTGGCAATCGATATCGAAATGCTTAAAGATCATTGGGTTTAACATATTTTAGTTAAATAACCATCATTAACGTATTGAAGGTAAATATAAAGCCATGGCGGAAAAGTGAAATTTGGAAGAATTCCGTAATCTTTATTTAGGTATGAAGTCGATTTTCTTTTATATATGCATTTAGAAATCGATATCGAAATGCTTCAAATCATTAGTTTAACATATTTAAGTTAATAGACCTTCTTTAACTTACTGAAGCTGACATAAAGCAATGGCGGTTTTAAAGACCTTTGTTTTTTTTTTGGAAAATTCCGTTATCATATTTAGAAGGTATAAAGTTAAAAAGTTTCTTTTGCCCAATAAAATCCATGGCGGCATAACGGCAGTGCATTTGGAAGAATTCCTTTATCTTTTATTTAGGTATAAAGTCGATTTTCTTGTATATACATTTGGGCAATCGATATCGAAATGCTTCAAATAACTGGTTTAACATATTTAAGTTAATAAACCTTCTTTAACGAACTGAAGTTAATATAAAGCCATAACGGCATAACGGCAGTGCGTTTGGAAGAATTCCGTAGTCTAATATTTAGGCATAAAGTCGATTTTCTTGTATATACACATTTAGCAATCGATATCGAAATGCTTCAAATCATTAGTTTAACATATTTAAAATAATTAACCTTCTTTAACGTATTGAAGGTGATACAAAGCCATGGCGGCATAACGACAGTACATTTGGAACAATTCCGTAATCTTATATTTAGGTATAAAGTCGATTTTCTTGTATATACACATTAAGCAATCGATATCGAAATGCTTCACATCATTAGTTTAAAAGATTTAAGTTAATAATTCCTCTTTATCTTACTGAAGTCTACAAAAGCCTTTACGGCATAACGGCAGTGCATTTGGAAGAGTTCCGTAATCTTATATTTGGTATAAAGTCGATTTTGTTCAACATACGCATTTAGCAATCGATATCGAAATGCTTCAAATCATTAGTTTAACATATTTAAGTTAACAAACCTTCTTTACCGAACTGAAGTTGACATAAAGCCATGGCGGATTAACGGCAGTGCATTTGGAAGAATTCCGTTATCCTATGTTTAGGTATAAAGTAGATTTTCTTGTATATACTCACTTAGCTATAGATATCGAAATGCTTCAAAACATTAGTTTAACATATCTAAGTTAATTAACCCTCTTTTTCATACTGAAGTCTACAAAAGCCTTAACGGCATAACGGCAGTGCATGTAGAAGAATTCTGTTAACTTTTATTCAGGTATAAAGTCGATTTTCTTGTATATACACGTTTAGCAATCGATATCGAAATGCTTCAAATCATTAGTTTAACATATTTAAGTTAATAAACCTTCTTTAACGTATTGAAGGTGATACAAAGCCATGGCGGCATAACGACAGTACATTTAGAACAATTCCGTAATCTTATATTTAGGTATAAAGTCGATTTTCTTGTATATACACATTTAGCAATCGATATCGAAATGCTTCACATCATTAGTTTAACAGATTTAAGTTAATTAATCCTCTTTATCTTACTGAAGTCTACAAAAGCCTTAGCGGCGTAACGGCAGTGCATTTGGAAGAGTTCCGCTATCTTTTATTCAGGTATAAAGTCGATTTTCTTGTATATACACATTTAGCAATCGATATCGAAATGCTTCAAATCATTAGTTTAACATATTTAATCTAACAAACCTTCTTTAACGAACTGAAGTTGACATAAAGCCATGACGGGTTAACGGCAGTGCATTTGGAAGAATTCCGTAATCTTATATTTAGGTATGAAGTCGATTTTCTTTTATATACACATTTAGATATCCATATCGAAATGCTTGAAATCATTAGTTTAACATATTAAGTTAATAAACATTTTTTAGCTTACTGAAGTCTACATAAAGCCTTAGCGGTATAACGGCAGTGCATTTAGAAGAATTCCGTAATGTTATAATTTTATATTTAGGTATAAAGTCGATTTTGTTGTATTTACACATTTAGCAGTCGATATCGAAATGCTTCAAACCATTAGTTTAACATATTTAAAATAACTAACCTTCTTTAACGAACTGAAGTTAATATAAAGCCATAACGGCATAACGGCCGTGCGTTTGGAAGAATTCCGTAGTCTTATGTTTAGGCATAAAGTCAATTTTCTTGTACATACACATTTTGCAATGGATATCGAAATGATTCAAATAACTGGTTTAGCATATTAAAGTTAATAAACCTTCTTTAACGCACTGAAGTCTACATAAAGCCTTAACGGTATAACTGCAGTGCATTTAGAAGAATTCCGTTATCTTATATTAAGGTACAAAGTCGATTTTCTTGTATTTACATATTTAGCAATCGATATCGAAATGCTTCAACTCATTAGTTTAATATATTTAAGTTAATAAGCTTTCTTCGAAGAACTGAAGTTGGCATAAAATCATGGCGGCATAACGGCAGTGCATGTAGAAGAATTCCGTTATCTTATAAATAGGTATAAAGTCGGTTTTCTTGTATATACACATTTAGTAATCGATATCGAAATGCTTCAAATCATTAGTTTAACATATTTAAGTTAATTATCCTTATTTTTCTTACTGAAGTTTACATAAAGCCATAACGATATAACGGCAGTGCGTTTGGAAGAATTCCGCAATCTTATATTTAGGAATAAAGTCGATTTTTTGTATATACACATTTAGCAATCGATATCGAGATGGTTCAACTCATTAGTTTAACATATTTAAGTTAATATACCTTCTTCAATGATCAGAAGTTTGCATATAGCCATGATGGCATAACGGCAGTGCATGTAGAAGAATTCCGTTATCTTATATTTAGGTATAAAGTCGATTTTTTGTATATACACATTTAGCTATCGATATCGAAATGCTTCAAATCATTAGTTTAACATATTTAAGTTAATAAACCTTCTTGAACGCACTGAAGTCTACATAAAGCCTTAACGGTATAACTGCAGTGCATTTAGAAGAATTCCGTAATCTTATATTAAGGCATAAAATCGATTTTCTTGTATACATATTTAGCAATCGGTATCGAAATGCTTCAAATCATTAGTTTAACATATTTAAGTTAACAAACCTTCTTTAACGAACTGAAGTTGACATAAAGCCATGGCGGATTAACGGCAATGCATTTGGAAGAATTCCGTTATCCTATGTTTATGTATAAAGTAAAGTTTCTTGTACTAGCACATTTAGCAATCGATATCGAAATGCTTCAAATCATTAGTTTAACATATTTAAGTTAAATTACCTTCTTTAACCTATCGAAGGTGACATGAAGCCATAGCGGCATAACGGCAGTGCATTTAGAAGAATTCCGTAATCTTATATTTAGGTATAAATTCGATTTTCTTGTATATACTCATTTAGCAATCGATATCGAAATGCTTCAAAATATTAGTTTAACATATTTAAGTTAATTAACCCTCTTTTTCATACTGAAGTCTACAAAAGCCTTAACGGCATAACGGCAGTGCATGTAGAAGAATTCCGTTATCTTTTATTTAGGTATAAAGTCGATATTGTTGTACATACACATATAGCAATCTATATCGAAATGCTTTAAATCATTAGTTTTACATTTTCAAGTTATTTATAATAAACCTTCTTTAACGCACTGAAGTGTACATAAAGCCTTAACGGTATAACTGCAGTGCATTTAGAAGAAATCCGTAATGTTATAATTTTATATTTAGGTATAAAGTCGATTTTGTTGTATTTACACATTTAGAAGTCGATATCGAAATGCTTCAAACTATTAGTTTAACATATTTAAAATAATTAGCCTTCTTAAACGTATTGTAGTTGATACAAACCATGGCGGCATAACGACAGTACATTTGGAAGAATTCCGTAATCTTATATTTGGGTATATGTAAAGTCGATTTTCTTGTACATACACGTTTAGCAATCGATATCGAAATGCTTCAAATCATTAGTTTTACATTTTCAAGTTATTTATCTTAAACCTTCTTTAACACACTAAAGTCTACATAAAGCCTTAACGGTATAACTGCAGTGCATTTAGAAGAATTCCGTAATCTTATATTAAGGTAAAAAGTCGATTTTCTTGTATTTACATATTTAGCAATCGATATCGAAATGCTCCAAAACATTAGTTTAACATATTTTAGTTAATTAACCATCCTTAACGTATTGAAGGTGAAATAAAGCCATGGCGGCGTAACGACAGCAATTTGGAAGAATTCCGTAATCTTATATAAAGGTATAAAGTCGATTTTCTTGTATATACACATTTAGCAATCGATGCCGATATACTTCGCATCATTAGTTTAACAGATTCAAGTTAATTAATCCTCTTTATCTTACTGAAGTCTACAAAAGACTTAACGGCATAACGGCAGTGCATTTGGAAGAGTTCCGTAATCTTATATTTAGGTATAAAGTCGATTTTGTTCAATATACGCATTTAGCAATCGGTATCGAAATGCTTCAAATCATTAGTTTAACATATTTAAGTTAATAAACCTTCTTTAACGCACTGAAGTCTACATTAAGCCTTAACGGTATAACTGCACTGCATTTAGAAGAATTCCGTTATCTTATATTTAGGTATAAATTCGACTTTCTTGTATGTACTCATTTAGCAAGCGATATCAAAATGCTTCAAATTATTAGTTTAACTTATTTAAGTTAATTAACCTTCTTTAACGAATTGAAGTTGACATAAAGCCATGGCGGCATAAAGACAGTACATTTGGAAGAATTCCGTAATCTTATATTTAGGTATAAAGTCGATTTTCTTGTATATACACATTTAGCTATCGGTATCGAAATGCTTCAAATCATTAGTTTAACACATTTAAGTTAATAAACCTTCTTTAACTCACTGAAGTCTACATAAAGCCTTAACGGCATAACGGAAGTGCATTTAGAAGAATTATGTTATCTTTTATTTAGGTATAAATTCGATTTTCTTGTATATACACATTTAGCAATCGATATCGAAATGCTTCAAATCATTAGTTTAACATATTTAAGTTAATAAACCTCCGTTAGCGCACTAAAGTCTACATAAGGCTCTAATGGCATAACGGCAGTGCATTTAGAAGAATACCATAATGTTATAATTTTATATTTAGGTATAAAGTCGATTTTTTTGTATTTACACATTTAGCAATCGATATCGAAATGCTTCAAACCATTAGCTTATCGTATTTAAATAATAAACCTTCTTTACAGAAGCCATAACGGCATAACGGTAGTATATTTCGGTAATTTCCGTAATCTTTTATTTAGGTATAAATTCGACTTTTTTGTATATACTCATTTAGCAAGCGATAACAAAATGCTTCAAATTATTAGTTTAACTTATTTAAGTTAATTAACCTTCTTTAAAGAACTGAAGTTGACATAAAGCCATGGCGGCATAACGACAGTACATTTGGAAGAATTCCGTAATCTTATATTTAGGTATAAAATCGATTTTCTTGTATATACTCATTTAGCAAGCGATATCAAAATGCTTCAAATTATTAGTTTAACTTATTTAAGTGAATTAATCGTCTTTAACGAATTGAAGTTGACATAAAGCCATGGCGGCATAACGACAGTACATTTGGAAGAATTCCGTAATCTTATATTTAAGTATAAAGACGATTTTCTTGTATATACACATTAAGCAATCGATATCGAAATGCTTCAAATCATTAGTTTAACATTTTTAAGTTAATAAACCTTCTTTAACTCACTGAAGTCTACATAAAGCCTTAACGGCATAACGGCAGTGCATTTAGAAGAATTATGTTATCTTTTATTTAGGTATAAAGTCGATTTTCTTTTATATACACATTTAGATATCGATATCGAAATGCTTCATATCATTAGTTTAACATATTAAGTTAATAAACATTCTTTAACTCACTGAAGTCTACATAAAGCCTTAACGTCATAACGGCAGTGCATTTAGAAGAATTCCGTAATGTTATAATTTTATACTTAGGTATAAATTCGATTTTCTTGTATTTGCACATTTAGCAATCGATATCGAAATGCTTCAAATCATTAGTTTAACATATTTAAGTTAATTAAGCTTCTTGAACACACTGAAGTTAACATAAAACCATGGCGGCATAACGGCAGTGCATTTAAAAGAATTCCGTAGTCTTATATTTAGGTATAAAGTCGATTTTCTTGTATATACACATTTAGCAATCGATATCGAAATGCTTCAAATCATTAGTTTAACATATTTAAGTTAATAAACCTCCGTTAGCGCACTAAAGTCTACATAAGGCTCTAATGGCATAACGGCAGTGCATTTAGAAGAATACCATAATGTTATAATTTTATATTTAGGTATAAAGTCGATTTTTTTGTATTTACACATTTAGCAATCGATATCGAAATGCTTCAAACCATTAGCTTATCGTATTTAAATAATAAACCTTCTTTACAGAAGCCATAACGGCATAACGGTAGTATATTTCGGTAATTTCCGTAATCTTTTATTTAGGTATAAATTCGACTTTTTTGTATATACTCATTTAGCAAGCGATAACAAAATGCTTCAAATTATTAGTTTAACTTATTTAAGTTAATTAACCTTCTTTAAAGAACTGAAGTTGACATAAAGCCATGGCGGCATAACGACAGTACATTTGGAAGAATTCCGTAATCTTATATTTAGGTATAAAGTCGATTTTCTTGTATATACACATTTAGCTATCGGTATCGAAATGCCTCAGATCATTAGTTTAACATATTTAAGTTAATAAAGCTTCTTTAACGCCTGAAGTTAACATAAAGCCATGGCGCCATAACGGCAGTGCATGTAGAAGAAATCCATAATCTTATATTTAGGTATGTAGTCGCTTTTCTTGGATTTACACATTTAGCAATCGATATCGAAAATCTTCAAATAACTGGTTTAGCATATTTAGGTAAATTAACCTTCTTTATCTTACTGAAGTTTAAATAAAGCCATAACGGCATAACGGCAGTATATTTGAGTGAATTCCGTAATCTTTTATTTAGGTATAAAATCGATTTTCTTGTATATACTCATTTAGCAATCGATATCGAAATGCTTCAAATCATTAGTTAAACATATTTATGTCAATAAACCTTCTTTAACGATCTGAAGTTGGCATAACGACAGTGGATGTAGAAGAATTCCGTAATCTTATATTTAGGTATAAAGTCGATTTTCTTGTATATACATATTTAGCTATCGATATCGAAATGCTTCAAATCATTAGTTTAACATATTAAGTTATTAAACATTTTTTAGCTTACTGAAGTCTACTACATAAAGCCTTAACGGTACAACGGCAGTGCATTTAGAAGAATTCCGTAAGGTTATAATTTTATATCTAGGTATAAAGTCGATTTTCTTGTATTTACACATTTAGCAGTCGATATCGAAATGCTTCAAACTATTAGTTTAACATATTTAAAATAATTAACCTTCTTTAACGTATTGTAGTTGATACAAACCATGGCGGCATAACGACAGTACATTTGGAACAATTCCGTAATCTTATATTTAGGTATAAAGTCGATTTTCTTGTATATACACATTTAGCAATCGATGCCAAAATGCTTCACATCATTAGTTTAACAGATTTAAGTTAATTTATCCTCTTTATCTTACTGAAGTCTACAAAAGCCTTAACGGCATAACGGCAGTGCATTTGGAAGAGTTCCGTAATCTTATATTTAGGTATAAAGTCGATTTTGTTCAATATACGCATTTAGCAATCGATATCGAAATGCTTCAAATCATTAGTTTAACATATTTAAGTTAATAAACCTTCTTTAACGCACTGAAGTCTTCAGAAAGCCTTAACTGTATAACTGCACTGCATTTAGAAGAATGCCGTTATCTTATATTGAGGTATAAATTCGATATTCTTGTATATACTCATTTAGCAAGCGATATCAAAATGCTTCAAATCATTAGTTTAACATATTTATGTTAATAAACATTCTTTAGCTCACTGAAGTCTACATAAAGCCTTAACGGCATAACGGCAGTGCATTTAGAAGAATTCCGTTATCTTATATTTAGGTATAAATTCGATTTTTTTGTATATACACATTTAGCAATCGATATCGAAATGCTTCAAATCATTAGTTTAACATATTTAAGTTAATAAACCTTCTTTAACGCACTAAAGTCTACATAAAGCCCTAATGGCATAACGGCAGTGCATTTAGAAGAATTCCATAATGTTATAATTTTATATTTAGGTACATATAAAGTCGATTTTCTTGTATTTACATATTTAGCAATCGATATCGAAATGCTTCAAATCATTAGTTTAACATATTTAAGTTAATAAACCTTCTTTAACGTCTTGAAGTTGATAAAGAGCCATGGCGGCATAACGACAGTACATTTGGAAGAATTCCGTAATCTTATATTTAGGTATAAAGTCGATTTTCTTGTATATACACATTAAGCTATCGATATCGAAATGCTTCAGCTCATTAGTTTAACATATTTGCGTTAATAAACCTTCTTTAACGCACTGAAGTCTACATTAAGCCTTAACGGTATAACTGCACTGCATTTAGAAGAATTCCGTTATCTTATATTTAGGTATAAATTCGACTTTCTTGTATGTACTCATTTAGCGATATCAAAATGCTTCAAATTATTAGTTTAACTTATTTAAGTTAATTAACCTTCTTTAACGAATTGAAGTTGACATAAAGCCATGGCGGCATAAAGACAGTACATTTGGAAGAATTCCGTAATCTTATATTTGGTATAAAGTCGATTTTGTTCAACATACGCATTTAGCTATCGATATCGAAATGCTTCAGCTCATTAGTTTAACATATTTACGTTAATAAACCTTCTTTAACGCACTGAAGTCTACATTAAGCCTTAACGGTATAACTGCACTGCATTTAGAAGAATTCCGTTATCTTATATTTAGGTATAAATTCGACTTTTTTGTATATACTCATTTAGCAAGCGATATCAAAATGCTTTAAATTATTAGTTTAACTTATTTAAGTGAATTAACCTTTTTTAACGTATTGAAGGTGATACAAAGCCATGGCGGCATAACGACAGTACATTTGGAAGAATTCCGTAATCTTATATTTAGGTATAAAGTCGATTTTCTTGTATATACACATGTAGCAATCGATATCGAAATGCTTCAGCTCATTAGTTTAACATATTTAAGTTAATAAACCTTCTTTAACGATCTGAAGTGGGCATATAGCCATGGAGGCAAAACTGCAGTGCACGTAGAAGAATTCCATAATCTTATATTTAGGTATAAAGTCGACTTTCTTGTATATACATATTTAGCAATCGATATCGAAATGCTTCAAATCATTAGTTTAATATATTAAGTTATTAAACATTTTTTAGCTTACTGAAGTCTACATAAAGCCTTAACGGTATAACGGCAGTGCATTTAGAAGAATTCCGTAATGTT
>JAPZAG010001382.1:0-32886 GCA_027475135.1 Bactrocera correcta | reverse complement strand
TAGGATCTCCGACGCTTCGATCTGGGTGTTACAAACTTCGTGACAAACTCAATATACCCTGTTCAGGGTATAAAAAAAGGTTATCATGGGAGTTTAGAGAAATATTTTGAAGCGAATGCTTGTTAATGAACTGATTAGAAGAATATTTTACCATTTACAATGTTATTCATAACAAAGACAATTTTTCTCATACCATCTTCACTAAATATAACGAGTTTGATGAAAGAGAGACTACCTGTTTTTACTGTTATATTTAAAGTTGCTCCTTAAACAGTTTTTACGTTACGCATTGAAAAATGAAACAATGTCCCGCCTTACCAAATTTAAACCAAACAAGGAAGCAACATCTAGTCTTATCTAACTCAAACCTAATAGATAGCTTCAGTTGCGCATTCCAGTTAACATGAGAACTTGTAGATCCTAAGTTTTTAGCCTTCACGAGATGGAGTTTCCTACCTTTCAAGTTCGTGTACTATGCAAGTAATCGGCAACAACAACAAGGGCTAACATTCCTTTTTAGCGGAGTGATAACTTCTACATTTACTATCCAAGCCAGGTGAGCTCTAGTGAAGAAGAGCTAACAATTAATGCTCTACAGATTTTAACAGCTACAGATTGCCTACTTCCTTGTTCCGATATTCTTGATTTTTTTTTTGCCACTGTTGCGTAGGTTTTATGAAAGAATGCATTCGAGGAGCCACGTGAAATTTTTGTTGCAGCGAAAAGAAATGCTCCTTAAATAATTTTTAGGTAGCGGTGGGGCCTTTAATTTGTAAACTAGAATTTACGATCTTGTGTTTATTAACAAAGTAAGGTATTTTTATAGTGTTTCAGGAACTCCGAGTACCGACTCTGCGTTACAATACTCTCTTTGTGTCCAAATAGTAAAGTTTAATCTCCAAAATACCACAAAATGGTAAAGCTTTTCTTTATAACTAAAACGTAAATCATCCCTTAAATTATACCCACACTTGCATATGTGCAAGTTTCTTATGCTTTTTTTATATTTCCGTTTTCATTTTATACTCCTTCTTTTGCTCTGCACCCTATACAGGGTGGTAAAGTCTCCTGTAGCTCTTAAACAACTATAATTTCAGACTAAGAGAGCACTGTAGCATATTTTAAACGAAGTTGACTAACTTCAAGGCAACAGTAGATGTACACTTCGAAGTGAAGCTTCCTTCAAAGAGGTGTGCATTCACTCTTCTATCCGAGCGGCTAAATATTCTGGCTTACAGCTCGGTGACTATACGCTTGAAACTACTTTGTTATCAATAGACTGAAGATTCTTCAATATTAGAATTGTATAAGTATCCGGTTTATGGGTAAGATTAAACACGATTATCTGTCAAAGTAAAACTAATTGATTTTGGGACTAGCCCTACGACCTGCTAACTAAACCTCTCATATGAAAAAATTGAAGATATCGTGTGAGTAGGTGTGAAATGAAATATAATGTATGGATATATAAAGAAAATCAGCCCATCAGCGCAGTACTGCCACTAACACATTTATTTGCACAATTTTCCTACTGTCCTTTTAGTCGATTTAATTCAAAGTGAATATAACATCAACAACTAAATTTAGCCGCAAGCTTGACAACTCGTAAGCTTGATAACTAGTAAAGTTATCCGTTTCCTTATTCCCTTTATAATTTTTAAAAATTTTGCACATGCAGAGCTTCATATTCCCACTATTACCAAAAAAACATTATGTTCATTTGTAACCTTCTCTCCCTTTAGGATACTTTGAGATGCTGCTCTAGACTCCATTGCTAAAGAAAACCCTTGAGGGAGCTGAATGGTCTGGGACTCTGGGACAGCTTAGGGGAATTATGTTTCCAGCTGCCTCCGAGTGGGCCGACTCAACTGCCTTTTTAGTTCTTTCTGTTCCTATATGACCGGGTACCCAGATGATATTAACCGAGTTACCTACTTGCATAAGCTAATGAAATGAACTTAGCATTGGCTACAGATAGCCCTAATTGTAAATTGGCTTTCCTTAGAATAACCGTAAAAAAAGTCTTGCGGTATTTTTATTGAATCAATTCGTCTGGCACCCATACATCGAGCTTCGTAGTGAATCCAAGCTTCTTCAAATGGTTTATAACTTTGGCACTTGCTACCTAGATTTCAATGTAGAGCGTATAAAACGATCAATAACTTTAGAAGATGCCTCTGTCAGCAGTTTGACAGTTCTCTCGACTGTCACGGTGTGAGAGGGGAATTCACTAAATTTCCATACCTCTGCAGTGCCCCCCGACAGCCCTTTTATGGTTCTTCGTTAGAAACTGAACAAAGAACGGTGGAAAAAGTAAGGTAATAGTCTTCCAGTTAATCATATCGTAATAATTATTAGCTTTGAAATTCAGCTTTGGCAATTTTTTTAAACTAACCCTTCCATTTACAGTATCAGACTCTGCTTCTCCCGCTGCCAGAAGACGGTCAAGGGCCAACTTTCTGACTTCTATCCGTTCGTCAGTCATCATACTAAGAAGAATGTTTTCTGGAAGAGCAAAGAAAGCATTCTGTTGAATGGATGAATCGCATCCTTGCGCAGTTTAGCAGGTAAGTATCTCGACCTTTGAATTGCAGCATAGAGATGGCGCGAGCCATCTTTGATTGAACTGTTGAATCTTATTGAGAACCACAAAGGTGAGTAAACTGTAAGTATGTACTTGACCAAAATCTTTATTTCCTTTGTTGGTTTGCCAGTAGAAAGGTATAATCTCAGAATTCTATTTGCACAGGTGAGCCAGCGAGATTTGCACATGTTACCTGGTTGCATCGACGCTAAATCTGAGGGACATTGACCGGAAATAACAGCTTCTGATATTTTATAGAGATAAGCTGGGTCTGTGCTAAGTTGGGTCGGATTAATAACCTCAGAAGGTAATTTGCAGGATGGAAAACTTCCAAATTTGACAACAGGCAACTTCTCACAATCAGGGACAGTTTATCTATGTCGCCAGAGAATGTATTTGGACTCCTTGAGACACTATTTATGTGTTCGAAAAGAGCACGAAATGGAAGTTCGTTGAAATGAAGAAGACAAATAACCCACTGTAATGGTCTACCTATTCTTTCTTCTAGTTTCCGAATGATTCCACCTTTCCAACCTGTGTTTGTGTTGGTGCCATCAGCACTGACAACTTCTAGATGTTCCACATCAACTGAATTGTCTTATAAATGTTGCCATATAGCTTGCGTTTCATCCTCAGCTGACCTGGAAGGAGAGGTGACGTGGCCAAAATAATGACAACCAGGTTTCGCTATAAGAGAAATATGTTCCTCTTTGACAGTGTCGCGGTAGTACTTTTCACCTTCGCTGACTTGTGTAAGTTTATTGTCTTTGCGGCCGTAAAAATACAGCCCATATACAGAGTCATTACTTTCGGTGTTTTGGAGCTTAACTCCAACACTTTTTTTTTGCCCGACTAATCTTGTATTTGTCAGTGACAAAGCTAGCCTGATCCTCTATTATCAAACCTGCTTTTTTGGCATCCAGAAAAGCAGATGAAACAATCAAGGCCGCTGCTCTATCACTTACTCCAAATCTTTGGGCAGCTAAAGCGGTGTGTTCTAATACTAGTTTGTTTGGTTTTACATAGAGGATGGAAGAGAAAATTCATCATCAGTATCGTTTTTGGAAGAATCCATGTGCGACGCACCTACATTGTTGTCGTCTGTATGAGAGTCTGGCTGATCTGAATGGTCACGTTTTTTAACTGATACTTTTCTGGTAAGTGTTGATGTTGAATGACAGGTGGTGTTGGTGGTCTGGTAAGTGTTGATGTTGAATGACAGTAGGTGAATGTATGTGATTGATAGCACTCGGCGAAATCAACGTCAAGAAGTGTGGCCGCAAGCCGATTTTCACCTTGCGTTGCGGCCCGCCGCATTTTCGCTCGTATCTCGGGAGCGGTTCGTCCTACGGCCACGATCACGTATACCATTTCGGTAGCAAATGACGTGACAAATAACTTTTGCTTTATACATTTTGCCATGAGATGCGTATTTCAGGCGCTAGGTAGACAATTTTACGATTTTAGGCGAATTTCCGAAATTTCAAGGCCGGAGTTGGGGTTGAAGATGCAATCCGATCTCAAAACAAAAAGTTGCATTGGAATCAGGAAGTACTAAGACAACTTTTCCGCACTATTAGAAATCCCGAATCGAAAGAAGTCCGGAATCGACCTAATGATTACTATGCCGGTCTCTTTCGACCAATTCAGCGATTTTATCACAATTTTCGACGACAGGCCTTCCGGAGTGTGGCGCATCTTCGACCATCTCTACACCAGAATGAAAACGTTGAAACCATCGTTGTGCAGTGGAAATGGAAACTGAATCTGGTCCATAAACTGCACAAATTTTATTGGCGGCTTGAGATGCATTTTTGCCTTTATCGTAGTAGTACTGTAAAATATGCCGCATTTTCTCTTTATTTTGCTCCATGTTTGCGACGCTATAACTCACGAACGAAAAATAAACGACAATCAATCAAACACGTGTTAGCGCGTGAAATGAGCTTTCCAAAAAGGTATAGCATGACCCGATGCAATAAAACTAGAACTATGCGCTTTCAGCGCCAACTAGAGAAAATACCGCGAGACGTTTTTGACAATATTATGGAGTTGCTAGTTAGATCAGAAGTCCACCTTGGACCTTTTACCTATTTTACCTTTTCATCCGTCCGTGAATATGACGATTTCACCGTTAGAGCAGTCGATCACAAAACATTATTTTATATTGGGGAATGAAAGTTTGTGTTACACATCGGTCTCCTTTTCTTGGTTACATTGCCTATTTTTCCCAAATTCATTAAAAAAACACAGTATGATAGCATGCCCGTAGTGATGATTTCGATAATGCCGTCACCATACCACCGCTTCATGCGATAGTATTGGTCTGTGACGTTTCCTTTTGGATGCTAAAAAACTATTAGCATGCTTCATGTTTAGGGTATAACAATAGAAGAGTCATCACGAAAGCAATATGACATTTGTTTCGGTTGAAGAGTACTGAATAGGTCCTTGTGCAACAAGGTATCCATTTTAGTATAGTCTTTATTTATTAAAGTCTGTTTAGCACTTTAAGCTTATCATATTGGCTGCGTGCCAAAGAAAACCAACGCCACTATTTGAGCACTTTTAAAAATTTCGACTCAAACTCGAACAGAGAGCAATCTGATGCGCGCCGGCTTATACACACAAACTCTCCTACAAATATAATATTAACAAGTGTCTTATTCAATAAAATTCGAATCAAGAAATACTTAAAATCTATCACACTGAAACGACTAAATCCTTATCCTAAATTTGAGCGTTAACGCTAGCTTAAAAATTTATTTAAACTCGTTGCGAAAACTAATATACACTAATATTAAAAAAAAGAAAGATTTGTACCTGTTTTTGTATGTTTGTATGTTTGTTATAAATAGGCTCAAAAAGTACTGGGCCGATTAAAAAAAAATTTTAACCATTTGAATGCTACATTTTTCCAAATTGACATAGGCTACATTTGATTATGAAAAAGATTAGGGATCCTTGGTAAAATTCGAACAATGTAACCGAAGGTGTAGAAAAATTAGTCTTAAAATGTCTTTCGTCGAATGCGCTGCCGCTATTAGCGATGAAACAAAATAATGCACAACAATATTAAAGAACATCATAATGTCTACAAAAAACTCCATGTAGCATATGTCCAACTATTGTAGTTATGTCATTACAACAACCTTTTTCATTTCAAACATTAATGAAAATGCTAACCAAATTCAAACCTTGCTATTTATGTGTTTATATTAATCCTTATCCAAATAAATTATTTTATGGTTAAGACCATTTAACTACCTATAAAATAGTTTTTAAATTGGGCTTTCCATGCAAAAGATATTACAAATTAAAAAATTCAAACAGTAAACAAAACCGCCATAGCGCCGAGGCCGTTGTTTGCGATGCAGTCTGAAAAGCGAGCCGGGCTAGAGAACGTAAAGTATAGAGAAGGTGCAAATTGAATTCTGTATGATGTTCGATTTGGCGGCTTACAGAGCGATAGAATCAAAGTAAGGAATTCGCCGTTGTCGCTGCTATTTAGCAGAAATGAGCACGTGCAGTGGCAAAAATATATGTAAAACGACTGAATTAATGCCAGAATAAATAAAGAGCTTTGAAGAAAAATATACAAAGCATTCTCTGAGTCACATATGCGTGATTATTTTGTATTATATGAACCATTGTTTTCTGGAAAATGGTAAAATTTTAATTATTTTTATAAAATCGGGAAAAATTAGGAAATTTTATTTTAATTTTTTTTTCTTTAATTTAATGTTTTAATTTTTAAATAAATTAATATTTCAAATAATTTTTTCTTTATTTCGGCTATTAAAAAGTGAAGAAGAAAATTGATTACCTTCATGAAATATGCATATTCGCATTATTTCATTATCATTTCCACATTTGTACCAATAGAATTTCTATAACACATGTATATGTACATATATTGTTTCTTTGGCACATTTGTCTGTATGTTTACGAAAGCAAATAGGAGCCCTATACATATGTACATACATTCATAATAACAAGTGTCGCACGCTTCTTTCGCATCTCCGTTGTCACTGTCAATCAGTGGCCGAAACTTGCGTCTTGTCAAAGAGTCAAGTGCTGAACACATTGAGCACGACAGACTGCAAGCGACATCTGGAATTAATGGTACAGTTTCGGTTGATACTTCCGGTGGTTCGATATCAATTCCATCTTCCCTTCATCAATTCACGAAAGATGAACTCATCACAAATGTTCGAACATTGGCCAAATTATTGTAACTACGATTTCTTAAGTGCACGCGCAATATTAGCTGCCAAAAATACCGATGTTGTTGACTTAAACTGGAAGATTCAAAGCCAAATTCCGGGAGACTTGCGCTCATACAAATTGATCGATCATCTTGACAGAGGCTTGGTATGCCACCGCATCATTTGCGTCTCAAAGTTGGATCTGTCGTTATTATGTTTTGCTATCTTCATGCGCCGAAACTGTGTAATGGAACCCGACTGATTGTGACGCACCTACGAGTTCCTGTGAGTTCTAACGATTTCCCATTTCAGTTCAAACGTATTCTGTTTCCCAGTGAAAATTGCATTTGAGATGACAATCAACAGGATCTAAAGATAGTCGCATGGTGGGAGGCATAAATTTGGAAATGCTATGTTTTTCACACGGCCAGATATACATGGCGTGCTCACGAGTTGGAGGACCAGTTTTTCTGTACACCGGAACAGAAACCAAAAAGAGTTGTTTATAAAACTGCGTTACATTGAAAAAAAATGAAAAAAATGAAAAAATTTCAAATACATAATTTCACACAGGACAACGGCTGCGGGGTCAGCTAGTATTTATATACACGAAAAAAGAACGGAAAATTTTTCAAAATTAATGAAAAGAAAAGGATCAAGGCCAAACAAAGCAAAAAAAATATGTGAAAAGTCAGGCATTTGAAAAGGAGAGGATGAATTATATTGGCAGGATATTAGCAAATGATGGAGCATACGCCGCTTTTACACACAGACGCACTCAGAAACACGTAGCGGTCTACACATGCAAAGAAATAGCAAACAAGATAAATAACAAACGCAATCAAACAAACAACAACATAAATAAAACAGCAACTGAGTAATTGGACGTGCGAAAAGCAGCAGCAGATAAGCGTGTAAGGCAAGGATTCAAACAATTCGGGCCTGAGTGCACATTGTGACTAAGTTAGATAGACATAAAAAGAATTAAATTCATAAAAATCAAGAAAAAAAGGTTGTCTTTGGTTGTAATCGAGGCTATACTGTTGACAAATACAAAATTTTTCTTCCAAAGACTTTTTTTATCGCCCAATTTGTATAAAAATACGTGCAAAATTTCGTGAAGTTATGTCGTCAAATAAAAAAGTTTTCCAAAAAAGTATTTTATTCCGATCGTTCCATTTGTATGGCAGCTATATCCTATAGCGACTCAATCTGAACCATTTTTCAGAAAATGCATCACCAATAACCTTATAGTCCGTTTTATAGTTTTTTTTATAGAAGCATTTTATTCGATAGTTCAGATGGCATGGCATGTATATGCAATAGCAATCCGATCTATGCTATGTCGTTAGAGATTGCTTTAGTTCATAATCTCAGTAAAATTTCGCGAAGATATTTTAAGTTTGTACGACAGCTACATGTTCTCGTAGTCCAATACTCACATTTTTTAGATTGTATTTTTACCTTGAGAACTAGCCTGGGACAAATTTCGAGAAGTTATTTTGTTAAATTTCCATATAGGGACATTATTTTGACCGATCAGTTGGTACGGCTGAAATAAGTGTTTAATAATATGTTCCGATATGAACAATTTGTGCGGAGATTATAGCGGTGACTTGTACAATAATCTTTTCCAAATTTTGTGATAATATCTTTGCAAATAAAAAGTTTAGCTTACAAGATATATATTTTAATCGATCAATGTACTGAAGTGCTCTGATATGAGCAACTGTCTTTGTTTTTTTTTTTTTTTTTTTTTTTTTGTGCCGGAGGGGGAATCTTACATAGATACTGCTACTTAGCTGTAGCAATATGCACGATTCGCACCGCCCGCTAAAGGTGCACCTCATTCGGGACCACGCACAGTCAGTATTACTTACTGTTCTGGACTTGCAAACGGTACGCCTTCGTACTAAACCCTAACTCCGTCTCCTTTAGCTTCACTGAGACCCTGTGGGACTGCCGTTAGGCATTTCATCGCAGGGCAAGCTTAGCCTGTGGGCTCACGTCATTTGAGCGATATTCGCTGCACTAGCTTCACTTCTTCTTTGCTGTTCTGCTCTCCTCAGGTCATGGAGTACCATGGCTGTCATCTTCTCCATAAGATTCCACACATGCCTCGAGTGCAACATAAATATATGTCACTATATTGTTTGGCGTTATTCGATTAGATACTTCTGTCACCGAATGAGTAAGGGCAGTGGAGCATCAACCACACTCCGAGGCGGACGTGTGACGGCAGCGGCGGACGTACTACATAAACATACATATGTACTTTGAATTCTCAATAAAATACACTTGGTTTCGTCATAAGTGAGCGTTTTGTTGAATTCGGGGAACTGACCGTTACAACTCAGAAGTGGGATCTCATCTAAAGCCTACAAAGAATTCGTAGAAGTTAACAAAAACTGGGCCCATAGCAACGTAGCTAGTGCACGAGAAAAGTACAAAATTTTCCCGAAAATTCGTTCAAACGACAATAGAACGAAAGAAGAGGGAAAGAGACACAAGAGACGCGAGTGTACAAAGAAATACTGCAAAGACAATTGATCGCTAAAAGTATACCGGCGGCAAATGTAACAGGCAGTGAGGCAGTGCAACGGTTCTCAACACAAAGCGTTGAAGGCAAACGAGAGCGTCGACAAAGAGGAGTTGATGGAATTAAAATAAATTACGAAGGGTAAAAAGTAGTAGGAAAACAAACGCCAGCGAGAACGGACGTATTTAGGAAAAACGAAATGGTCTTGCTAAAAATTAAAAATCTGAAAGTTGAAGAGCTAAACCGGCTGCTCAAAAGTCAAAACGTTACGGTGGTCGGCAATAAGGCGCTAAAGGTAGCAAAAGTCAGCGAAATATATGACGCAGACGAGATCGACTCGGAGGAGCTTGAAGTTGGAGGCGATGGAAACAACGGTCAACAACAGATGGATGAATTGCGCAACGCTATTCTGGAACTAACGAAAACTGTCGTGAACTCACAACATCGCGCAGAAGTGATGAAGGCACAGTTACGGCTGAGGATCCGCGAATGACGTCAACGCCAGCACATATGAACGAGGTGGTCACAACGGCACAAAGGCCAAGGGTGGCAGGACAAGGAAGGGCTAGCGGTTTGCAGGAAATTTGTGGATTGATGCCAGAGTACGACCCATTAAAGGGCACGTCAAGCAGTGCAGTGTTCATTGAAAAGACGGTACAGTTGCGTAGCGCATATGAATTGACGGAGGAGGAAATATTGGTAGCAGCACAATCAAAGCTAAGAGGGGTCGCAAAAGAATGGCTAGACGCCCAACAAGTATTCCAAACGTGGGCTGAATTCGTTGCAGCCTTTGAACGAGATTTCCCAGCTACAATGACATCAGCACAGGTGCACCGTGAGATGGCACAACGGAAGCGGCAATCACGTGAGACATTTGAAGAATATTATTATGCCATGTTAAGTATTGGGCGACGGGGAAAAATGGACGAGGAATCCATTAACTCATACATCATCACGGGTCTAAACGACGCATCACTAACGCGCACGTTGTTGGCTCTAAAGGTGCTGACATGCAACGATCTTCTACAATCCATTAAGGGATTCGTCACCATGCCAACTACCACGAAGGTAAGCATGTCAGACTATGGGACTCCAAGCGAAATGGCCAACAAAACAACGGTCGAGAGGAAGCAGATCAAATGCTATAATTGCAACTCGTTTGGGCATATTGCGGCTAAATGCCCTCAACCTCCACGAAAACCCAAATGTGTTCGGTGCAACAAGGTGGGGCATGAAGCCAAAGCATGTCCCGCCAACAGTGGCAAAGGTCAACGACGAAGTCATCGCTGCAATCAACCCAGCAAGCAAAGAAGTCATGGTCAACGGGGAGCAATACAGTGGTTTCATCGACACGGGTAGTGACTTCTCACTTATTGCGTCATCTAAAGTGCCGCATGATGCAGAGCGCCGAACTTCAGCGAAACGTCTTCTAGGATTCAGCGGAGCGGTGGTGAACAGCACAGAAGTAGCTAACATCAACATCGTCATTGATGGAATTACGATCTGTCAGATCGTTCCAGATAAGTTTATGCCATACGATATTATTATTGGTAGCGACATTTTATGCAAAGAAGGTTGCAGGTTAACTATCGACTCTGGGGTCATTCGAGTGCATATGTGCCAAACTAATACGTTTAACATCGACGAAGCACTCAATCCAGATGAAGTTGAAGAAGTCACCAGAGTGCTACATAAGTACGAGAGCTGCTTTACGGAGACGTTGGCAAATCTAGGGAGATGCAGAACAACCGAAATGGAAATCTCTATCAGTAGCGATCAACCAGTCATCGGTAGGCGTTATCAAGTGGCGTTAAGTCAACGGCCAACGTTAACGAAAATCATCGACGAGCTGCTTAAGTACGATATCATCAGGCCAAGTTCATCACCACATTCGGCTCCAGTGATCTTGGTAAAAAAATCGAATGGTGAAGACAGGATGTGTATCGATTATCGGGCACTCAACGCAGTGACATTAAAAAAACACTTCCCAATGCCTATCGTCGAGGAGCAGTTGTCAAAGCTCGCCAATAACCATGTATTTACCATATTGGACATGACGGCTGGCTACTACCAGATCCCGTTGACAGAAGACAGCAAACAGTACACCGCGTTCTTGACACCAGACGGGTTGTACGAGCACAACGTGATGCCATTCGAGTTGCGCAATGCGCCGATGGTATTTCAAGAAATGGTAACAAAGCTGGTGAGAGGGTTAAGTCATCGTGACCAAATAATAAGCTACGTGGATGAAGTTATCATCGCTACGAAAACGGTCGCAGGAAGCATCGAGGTACTCAATGAATTCTTACAAGCAGTAAAAGAAGCCGGACTCACTTTGAGGCCGTCCAAATGTACCTTCATGGCAACGCGTATACAGTTCCTTGGTCATATCATCAGCGCAGAGGGCATCCAGCCGGGCGAAGAGAAAACAAAGTGCATAAACGACTTTCCGCAACCACGCACGCCAACGGAGGTGCGACAGTTTCTGGGCCTAGCCGGATTCTTCCGGAAATTCGTCAAAGGGTATAGCATCATAGCCAAGCCATTAGCCTCCTTACTCAAGAAGGAAGCACCTTTTGTATGGGCTCAGGAACAGCAACAGGCATTTACGAATCTGAAGCAAGCTCTAACTACGCAACCAGTTCTTGTCATGTTTGATCCGACAAAGGAACATGAGGTGCACACAGATGCGAGTGCAGCCGGTGTCTCGGGTGTTATGCTACAGCAAGAGGGTGGCTGGAAACCGGTTCAATACTACAGCCGGCAGTGCAGTTCAGCAGAATCCAGGTATCCGAGTCACGAATTGGAAGTCTTGGCTGTTGTGGAATCGGTGGAGAGATTCCGTGTCTTCTTATTGGGCACTCACTTTGTAGTTCGCACCGACTGCAACGCAGTGGTTACAACCAAAGAAGCTACTCCGTTGAGGCCACGAATCGCTAGGTGGTGGCTGCGGTTGCAAGAATTTGATTTTACGTGCAAACATCGTGCCGGTGTACAGATGCAACACGTTGATGCATTGAGCAGAGCTCCAAGTGAGCCACCCACCCAGCCGGAAACAGTTGCAGATTATGTGTTAGCAGTTGGTCATGACAGGGCACCAGACGATTGGGTATATGCGATGCAGATTCAGGACGAGTCGCTGAAGAAAATTTGTGAGGTACTTCAAGGCAGAACTGGAGAAACCAACGAAGCTACAGTCAAGCAACTAAACACCGATTACGAACTCCGGAATGGACGGTTATTCCGCAAGGTCAATAAGGAAATCAGGCTGGTGGTGCCGCATGCATTTAGGTGGCGAGTTACTAAGGCATGCCACGATGATGTCGGTCATTTTGCGTTAGAAAAGACACTGGACAGGTTAATGAAGCATTTTTGGTTTCCTCGAATGCGTCGGTATGTTAAATCCTACATCGCTGCCTGTGATGAGTGCTGTCTTAACAAGGTCGCAGGTGGAAAAAAACAAAGTCAGCTTCACGTTGCGGAGGTGCTACCGATACCATTCCGGCACATTTACCTTGATCATGTAGGACCATTTCCAAAGAGCACTTCCGGTCAAGCGTATGTCCTCGTCATGGTATGTGGGTTCAGCAAATATTCCTTACTGAAAGCTGTACGAAATACCGGTAGCACACCAGTAATAAAGGCGCTAGCAGATATGATGGCAATCTTTGGTCAACCGCTACGTATCACCACTGACCAAGGTACTGCATTCACATCAAAGCAGTTTGAAGCCTTCACCCACAAGAATGGTATCCAACATACGAAGACAGCGGTACGAACCCCGAGAGCAAATGGTCAGGCAGAGCGAGTGAACAAAACGCTCTTAACTGCATTGAAATGTATGACTGTCGAGACTAGGGCTTGGGACTTATTACTGCCAACACTCCAGTGGAGTCTTAATTCGCAGAAAAATGAGGTGACACAGTATACACCTAATGAGCTAGTCTTCTTCTTTAATCCTAGGGACGTAACCGGTAACCGAATCATCCAAGCTCTGCACGACGAGGTCACCGAGATGTCAGACATCGAGATAAAAAGGGGCGAGGCAGCACAGAATATCATGAATCAGCGGAACAAATGGAAGGAGAGGTATGATCAACGTCACCGGAAGCCTCGGAAATATCAAGTCGGGGACCTGGTTGTAGTCGACTACGTCCCAAGTGCAACAGGAGAGTCACATAAATTAGATCCGGTGTACAAGGGTCCATACATGGTAACGAAGGTGCTGGACTACGACCGATACATCATCGAAGATTTACCAGATGCCACAGTGACACAGCGCAGGTATTGCAACGTCATGTCGGTAGACCACCTCAAGCCATGGTGTTCGTCCAGTCCCGAACTAGACAGCGATGACTCGTCTTGGGATGACGAGATGTCAGGAGAGGCCGAGCTGTCACCGAATGAGTAAGGGCAGTGGAGCATCAACCACACTCCGAGGCGGACGTGTGACGGCAGCGGCGGACGTACTACATAAACATACATATGTACTTTGAATTCTCAATAAAATACACTTGGTTTCGTCATAAGTGAGCGTTTTGTTGAATTCGGGGAACTGACCGTTACACTTCCTTTTCCATCATCATTCGCTCCTTTGTATATTTCCGACAGTGGAAAAATATGTGTTCTGCGTTCTCGGCATTGCTACCACAGAAAGAGCAAGCTATTCCCTCCTCGTGACCGTACTTATGCAAGTACTCCCTGAAGCATCCATGTCCTGTTAGGAACTGCGTCAAGTAATGATCTACCTCCCCGTGTTTTCGTTCCATCCATGCTTGTATGTTACCGATTAATCGGTATGTCCATCTCCCCTTGCTTGATGTATCCCAGCGTGTTTGCCATTCGTTTAAGCTGGCTTGTCTTTCTTCTCTACGCTCTGGCACTGTTAGTTTCCGGCCTGTGCTTTTACTTTTATCATATATTCGCTTAAGTTCGAGAGCCATTATCCGACAGCTTCATTAGAGACCGTGCGAAATGCACTGACTATTCTAATGGCGCTCAACCGGAACACCGATTGCGCCACTCCAGCATATGTCTTATGTATTAATGCTGGTCCCCATACAGGCGCCGCATACATTACTATTGACTGGCTGACCTTGGCCAGAAGAGCTCTCCTGCTCTGTTTCGGCCCTCCTATGTTCTTGATAAGGCCATGTTTACACGCGCCGCTTTTTCACATGCTTTTTCAATATGCATTTTGTAGTTGAGCCTCGCATCAAGCGTTACACCAAGATATTTCACAGCGGATTGTGTTGCAATGTTGTGCCCGTCTATGTTAAGCGAAATGGTTTCCAGCTTTTTCCTGCTAGTTATAAGCACTGCTTCCGTTTTATGGCCGGCAAGTTCGAGTTTTGCCTTCGTTAGCCACTGCTTTATTTTCAGTACAGTATGGCTACAGATACTTTGTATTTGATGGAGCTCCTTAGCTACTATTGTCACAGCAATATCATCTGCGTATCCAATTATTTGCACTTCTCTCGGTAGAGGGAGGCGCAATATTCCATCATAGAGTGTATTCCAAAGGAGTGGGCCTAGCACAGATCCTTGTGGCACACCACCTGTTACCCTATACTTTTTCGGTCCTTCGTCAGTGTCATACAGCAGGATCCTATCGGCCAAATAACTTCGTATGACATACAACAAATAGCTCGGTGTTTTTTTGAGCACTAATGCACGCATTATATGGGGCCAATGGGCCGAGTTAAACGCGTTTCTCACATCAAATGTGACGACCGCACAATATTATTTGTTTCCGTACATCCACCTGTCTCCTTCAATAGCCTTTTCTGCTATACCTGCAACTTTCTTGATTGCATCAAGAGTTGACCGCTTTCTACGAAAACCATATTGGTTATCAGAGAGACCACCATTTCCTTCTAAATGATTTTCTAGACGTGTACAGATTATCCGCTCCAAGATTTTGCCCATCGTATCGATCATACAGAGCGGTCGATAGGAACTTGGTTCCCCTGCCGGTTTGTTTGGCTTCTGTAGGAGTACCAGTCGTTGTACTTTCCAAATTTTTGGGAACACTCCCTCACGAAGGCAACATGTATATAAATCCGAAAATGGCTGTGGATGATAGCTGATCGCAATTTTAAGAGCCCTATTCGGAATACCATCTAGTCCTGGTGCTTTGCTATTTTCAAAGCGCTCAGCAGCTTGAACAACTTCCTGCCCGGTGATTTCTGGCGCGTCTGCGACTTCTTCGCGATGATGATTTCCTTCCTCCTGATTTTGTTGTGGGAATAGAGTCTCTACTACATTTTTGAGTAATGAAGGACACGTAGGCGCTTGACATTTGTCACCCTTAATCCTTGACATTACAATCCTATACGCTGCTCCCCACGGATTTTCGTCAACTTTTTCGCATAATTCTTTGAAACATGTAATTTTGCTTTTTTTATTGCCTTTTTTAGGTTGTTGCGTTTCTTTTTGAATGCTCCTCGCAGGCTGTCACAATCTAAGCTGTGTATGTTTCGTTGAAAACGGCGCCTCGCTTCGTGACTTTCACTTCTCAGAGATTCGATTTCTCGATTCCACCAATAAGCAGGCTTTCTCTGTGCGGCTGTCCTCTTTTTTTCATAGCGGCATCACAGGCTTTGCTAATGTGTTGAACCAACAATTTAGCCTGTTGGTCTATGTCATCACTTCCGTTTACGTTTTCATCCAGCATTACCTTAAAAAGCTCCTCATCTAGGCTTTCAATTCTCCACCCCTTGGACTGCACCTTTTGGTGGAAAACTTTTCCTTGTTGTATATTCTTGCTTATGCTTAACATTATAGCTACATGGTCACTTTGGGTATACATGTCGCATATCCGCCAGTCTATATATCGATATAGTACCCTGCTGGCAAAAGCTATATCTATAATAGAGCCACGCCCATTCTTCTCGAAGGTGTTTTGTCTTCCTGTGTTAAGCAGTACCACGTCTAGAACACCAAATGCTTTCAGTAAAGCGCTACCTCTTAGATTTGTATTTTTGCTACCCCATTCTAGTGCCCAGGCATTAAAGTCACCTGCAATTATATTAGGTGTAGTTGTCATCGCATCCTTTACCAAGTCGTCAAGTATTTTTTCACATTCCGCATGTGGTATACTTGGCGGTATATGGCAGCTGTAGAAGTAAATCTCCCATATTTTGGCTCTTGTGTAGTATGCCTTGTCAATTAGTGGTTTGTCTTGCATCAACTTATCTCCGCATGCCCATATTGCAACCTTTTCTGTGGTGTCGGAAATCCACTTGTCAGGGTCTTTATTTTTATACTGCTCACTGATTAATGCAATGTCTATTTTATTTTCGTAAATGTTTTGCGTCAAGAGATCCTGGGCCGCTTCGCAGTGGTTCAGGTTTATTTGTAATATTTTCATCTTTTAGGTTTTTTGAGCGCTGCTGTATATATGGGGCATTTCCGGCTTCCTATCTGATGGTCTATGTTTGTGTTTCCACTGCGTTTACATGCCTTGCAGTGGAATCTTTGGCGAAATGACCCTCCTCTCCGCATTTAATACAGCACTTGCTTCTGTCTTCTGAGTTGCTGCATGCTTTCGCCACATGTCCATACTCTAAACATCTGAAACATTTCTTCAGTTGCGCTTTTTCCCTGATTCTGCAGATTGTCCAGCCGATTTTTATCTTTTGTGCTGCTAGTAGGAGCTTTGCTTCCTGTGCCTGAAGGCTTATGATTGCTTTCTGCGTGCCTGCATATGCTGGTCTAATGCTTTTAATGCACTCTACGCTAAATAGACGCAGCTCTTCAAATTCTGAACGAATTGCCTGTGCTATATCCTCTTTCGTCGTTATATCGTCCAAGTCTCGCACTTCCACTGTGATTTCTTGTGTTAGAGATCTTATTTGTGCCTGATCTCCTAGTATCTTCCCTATTTCCTCTCTATATTCCTTAGTACTTCCTGTCTGCGCTTTCTTTAGCTCCAACAGTATCTCACCTTTAGCTGTCTTTTTAATTCGTGTGACATTTTCGCCAAGCACCTGCAGATTTTCATTCTGCTTAACCGCCCGAAGTATGTCTGCGTAAGACATGTCACTGGTTTTTGCGATAACAATCGCTTCTGGCCGAAGGCGTGGTACGGCGTTTTCCTTCTTCTTATTTTTATTTTTTTGGGCTTTACTTGGTATCGTGATCCAGGTATCTTCCCTTGTCGCGTTCTTTTTTACTATCCCGAGATTTCTGCTTTCTCCTGTTTTTACAATTGGTTCGTCATGCGTTGTTTTAGTCCTTTGGAGGGGTTCGTCGCTTTATCTGCTTGTCACGTGGTCTTTTCGGTGTGACTTCAGCAGTCGTCTGTTCCATAGCTCCTCTTCTTCCTAAGTTAGCTTCCCGTTGTCTAATATAATCATCTTTCGCTAAGCAGTTCCCTCATGGGATTGTTGATAGTGCGCTGTGGCGGATGCATCATATCCGTTAGCTTTTGTATCATATCTCCCAGTTTATACATATGCTCACGTTGCGACTGCGCTTCTTCCAATATCGGGGTGTTCTCCTGAAGCGTTGGAGGTGACGACTTCGACCTCGCTGGTCTTTGTGCGGAGAGCACCTTCACTGGCGATCTAGCCAAACGCGAGGCTTTTTTAAAGGAGTCCACTCCTGGCATCGTAAATTGACTCGTGACACCGCTTAACTTGTTGCTGCTATTGTTGTTGTTGTATGTTTTTTCATTTATTGTCTCCATTTATCAGTTTAACCAGCGCATCGTGTGCAGGGGGGCGGGCCGAAAAAGACAGGAACGGGTATACCCTCGGGGGCTGTACCCCTACCCCAGTTCCCTGAGGCCTGTCCTACGCTTTACCGGTTCCGGTAAACTCGGACGAACCGGCGCTCGCCCGGAGCAACGCAGTCTACTAGTTCTGCGCCCAATGTACACTTCCTGACCAGGGCCCGAAGGTTCTGGTTTCTGATTCACATCGTGGCTGACACTTCGGCAGAGCTGACTCACATCACCCTCTCCACATCACCAGTGAAAACAGCTGGTGATGCTTCTAGGGACTCCCAGTGCGCCCCGGTATGGACCGGTCTTATTTACAGCCGCACCTAACATGGTGAACAGACGCTGACCAGGAAGCCGCTCACTTTGAGTCCGTCGCGCCTGGATTTTTGATCGGTCACCTATATTAGAGAGGCGGCAACTATTCGCCTCTGCCGCAGGAGTTTCATCGGCTTGGCTGGCTTTTGTACTGCATCCTCCACTCCTGCCGCTCATCGTCGGGGGTTGCTTATTCGTTATAACTTATTTCGCAACTAACCTGCTACTACAGGCCGTTCGGCTATCCGCGACCTGCCGACCCCCCCGGTAGCTTAGAGCTCAGCTGAGATGCCTGATCCCGTAGGATCTAAGGCCTACCAACGGGACTAAGACCTACCAACGGGCTAAGACCTACCAACGGGCGAAAGCAACTGTCTTGAAAAACAATATATGCCGAATTTCGTAACGATAATTTCTTAAACACATTTTCATACAATTTAGTAGATGACATATCAAAATTATATATTAAGTCGCTTTTAATGTTCCCGTTGATGTTCTATGATGTTACTAAGGTTTATATATATGGTGACATCCGGGCAGCATAACCTAACTAAACCTTTTACTTCTACTACAACAAAACGATAATACCTCAATATAAAGTGTTCCTCTGGTAAAAAAATAAGAAGAAAAGGATCGGCAGACAAGTTAGAAGTACTACTCGCAGCAACTTGAAGACTCATTCTTAGTCGAAAGTCTCCCATATAATTTAGCTAGTAGGTAAGAGTCGTTTGGTCGAAAACGTTGTGTAAATATGCACTATTTGATTGAACACATGATTATGTAAGTGCATGAATAATTGAAGAATTGATTGCATAAGCATTTCATTGACCTTTACTATACTGTGAAATTTATTAGCAAAGAGCAAGAGATGAGCAGAGTTGGTATATAGTCTGAGGAATTGTTCACAATTTATATGCTGATGACGGACGGTCGATGTGCAAAGGACTTTTAAAAGGTGGAAAATGAGGAATAGGAAAATATTTTTATATTTAAATAATTGTTAAACCAAATTGCTGAAATTTAAGTAGCCGTGCCCCATTGGTCGTGGTATTTCATTCAGCCTTGCAGTGCTGGTGAACAGAGCTCAAATTCGCCTTTCTCAAGTGAAGTGCGCACTTAATCTTAGTAACATTCGGAACTATTATTTCTTTAGTCAAAGACATATCGCTCGGTAAACACATACTCACAGCTAAATTCAGAAAACTCTCTATTTTCGTCCAAACTTCTGTTGTGATTTCAACAGAAAGCCGTTCGAAGCATCACGGGGAATAAATAAACAACTCAGCATTTTAATTTTTTTGTTATGGTGGTTTTATAATCAAAGGAAATGTTACTAGTTATACTCTTGCAACTAGTTGCTACAGAGTATTATAGTTTCGTTCACCTAACGGTTGTACACATCACCTATAAATAATTGACATATGTAGATGTAGAGTTATATACTATATATAAATAATCAGGATGACGAAAAAAGTTGAAAAATTTGGTATGCGGGTTCCTTAGTACAAAAAAAAAAAATCGAGTTCGTAGATGGGCGTAATCGGACCACAACCACGTCCACAAATGGACATTATCTGAAAACAAATTAAAGGCCATAACTAAGAACTAAATTAAGATATAAAGTTGTAATTTGTTAAAGGGGATCGCAGTAGCCAGAGAGTTTTTTTAATAGTTTTTATAAAGGCCGGGGTAAAAATTGGACGATGGGCGCGGCACCGCCTACTTGTTGGAGAAATCTCAAATCTCGGGATCCGAACGACCGATTTCGAAAAATTAGGTACATGATATTCTTCAAACATTCTTATGTGACATTGTGAAAATGAACGAAATAGGACAACAACCACGCCTAGTTCCCTTATAGAGCTTTTTAAATTCCACTTGATTTGTTCAGTTTTCATAAGTCAAGAAGCAGTTAATATAACGGGATAAAACTTTGCAGAATAATATTTCTAGTGTATACCACCTATAACCAATTAATGGATTTAATTAATGGATTAAAGTGTTCAAGCCCCTATGGACTAAATATTTAGACTCTGGTACCTATAGTTGATTTTTGGTCGAAAATGTCGGTCAATATGTGTATATAACTGAAATAAAGGGATGATCCTCCTCTTATAATGGTATCCCTGTATGTCAAAAATGGGTTGAATACTTCAAATACTTCTCTTAGCCCTCATATACTTAAAATAAAGCTCTTCGATTTTCCGGGAGACTTTTTATCTCATATAATATATCGGCCCATACGTAAGTTATGAAAATGGGAGAGTGTTTTACTCATAGCTAATATCAGGATTTTCGAACATCCGGCTGACTTTACTTCATATAATTGATTTTAGACCTTAAAGTATTTCCCTGGCCTTGATTCTTGCAAGTTGCGAGAGTATAAAATTCTCGGTTGCACCCGAACTTAGCCCTTCATTACTTGTTTTAAGTATTACTTTTTGCACTAGTGTGGAGCTCTCTAATATCAGAACTGTGATCTATCGGAAGAAAATGTGTTAAGCTAAATTCAACCAAAACGTGTTAAGGACGAACTGTGTTCTGGATGACCATCAACTTTTAGCGACGAGGGCTACGTCCAAAAAATTCAATACTTGGTGGTTGACAATTAGAGACCACGCTGATAGTGACAAAATCACGATAATGCACCACGTCATACGGGAAGGGTTCTTCTCGACTTTTTTTTACCATAAACTGGACTAGTATCATTCCGCAACCACGGTAATGAGTTGGCTCCGGGAAACTTCTGACTACGACTGTTCAGAAAACTTAAAATGTTGAATCAGGCACGCCACGACGCGCCATTTTGACTCGTTTCAGAAGATAAAAATCCAAATCGAAAATGGTTTTGAAGGCTATAGTGGAAAATGACTATTCCCACTATTTGGAGTGTTGTCAAAAAAAACTGTTTAAGTGGACGAGGATTACTTTCAAGAGGATGAAAATGGTTGGGAAAATTCAATAAAGAATTTACATTTCATAAATAAATTCACGTTTCTGTTTTGCAGAGAGTATCTGTCCATAGATTACAAATTATACATTTACGAAGTTCCCAAGATTGTTATTAGAAAAAAATGGATATTTACTAAGTTATACTCCTGTGCCCAAAAAATAAAGTGATATTGTATTTATTCTGAAAATTCTTTATTTATTCTTTCAAATCAATTTCACCCCCTTCAAAGTAATCCCCTCCCGATGCAATGCTCTTATGCCAACGGATTTTCCAATTTTCGAAACACTGGTTGTAGTCACTTTCCGAGATGGCCTTCAGTTCCGTCTTCGCTGCGGCTTGAATCTCTTCTATCGTATAAAAACGGTGTCCCCGGAGCGGTTTTTTAAGCTTTGTGAACATCCAAAAGTCGCCCGGCGCCAGATTAGGTGAATAAGGTGGTTGCGGAACGATACGGGTTGAGTTTTTGGCGAAATGATCACGAATTACGAGGACAGTATGGGATGATGCATTATCGTGGTGTAAAAACCAAGAATTGTCTTTCCACAATTCCGGTCTTGTTAGGCGGATAGCGTTACGCAAATGACGCATAACGTTCAAATAATATTTTTTGTTGACTCTTTGACCGGTTGGAAGGAATTTATAATGCACAACACCACGATGATCGAAGAAAACAGTCAACATGACCATGATTTTTGAGCCAATTTGGCGTGATTTTTTTGGTCTCGGCTCTCTTTTGGCACGATATTCGCTCGATTGATCGGTTATTTCGAGCTCTTAAGCATAGATCCAAGTGTCATCGCCAGTTATAATGCGTTTCATGACACTCTGATAGTCGGAAAGCATCGTTTCACACACTTCAACGCGACGCCTTTTTTCCAAAAAATTCAATGCTTTCGGTACCAGTCGAGATTTGACGCGCTCGAGGCCCAAAACATCTTTAATTTGGTATTGGCTGAGCCTTTCGATATGCTTACTTCATCAGCAACATCTCTAATTGTTAATCGACGGTTTTCAACACCAAATCTTTGATTTATTGAGCCTGAACTTCGTCGGTTGAGGTTGATGGTCGCCCTGGACGCTCTTCGTCTTCGACACTTTCACGGCCGGTTTGGAACTCACTATACCAATTGTAAACATTTTTTTTGACATAGCCTCATCACCAAAGTCTTTCTGCACCATCCTCAACGTATCCGCAGCAGAAAATTGATTCGGTAAACAAAATTTAATGCAAATTCTTTGCTCAACAAATTTTGACATCGCAAAAAACGAAAAACTCACTTTTAGCAGCTCACAAAACGACACGTATCTCAAACTTTTTCTTTACTGGCGTAGACACCGCTTACGCGATTATAGCCGAGTCAACAACAGCGCGCCATTCGTTTCTTCGGGGGTCACTTATTCGAGGCTTGCTGTTTCCTTTCATTGGGGGTGTTTTTTTACGTGGCAGGTCACAAACCCAGCGCACAAACCTAAGTAGGGAATATTTCGCCTTCTCACTTTAACTCGCCTTCAAACGAATGTTCTTAGGCTACCCAGAGGATACTTGGTCAAGGACAGGAAGTCGTGAGTTGCTTGAGTCATATGTAAAATAATCGTTTCTGGCCACTCGCAAGTGGATGGCGATCAGAGAGCTTTCCTCACTGGCGTGAACTTCTACACATGACTCCATCCTCCTCGAATCTCAAACACTAATGAATATTTTGACATGGAATTTGACATAAATGTGTTTGACTGACCGTACTACCAACAGAAAAAAAATAATTCTCCAAATCCTTCGACGCGCGCAGTTTAAATTCAAATGTCACCTTATTTTTGGACACAGTAGTTTATCGGATGTACATATAACTAAAAATATGTAGCTGTTATGATAAAAGTTTTGCAGAAGACATTCTCCGTTTTTCGGAGGTCTTTTTAGAGATCGGCTAGAGGATCAAGGAAATATTTTCAAAATGAAACCCCTTTTAACAAAGTCCGTTAAATTCTGTAAATTATTTATTAAATAATTTGCCTTTCCTGTGCAACTATTTATGGACTAGGCAACACTAAGTGTTGCCAGATGTAATCTGACATTTCCATTGGAAAGTTTGACTTTTTTAGCATAACATCACTCAGAACGTTTTGTCATTTAGTCGTGAATTGTTTTATTTACAGGGAATTAAAAAATTCATCTCGGCAAAAAAAATGGAATTAACTCGTGTACATTTTCGTGTGATCATTTTTCACAAATTTCGACGTGGATTATCACGACAAGAATGCGTCGATGAACTAAAATCTGTGTATGGCTCTAAAGCACCATCCTATAGCATTGTGAAAAACTGGTACAACGAATTCAATCGTGGCCGAAGCTCGCTCAAAGACGTATTCCGTGAAGGTCGTCCAAAAACAGCCCTTGTGCCAGAAAAGATCGATGCTGTACGTGAACTGATAATGGAAGATCGTCATGTAACATACCTTCAGATAGAGGCGTGCCTATGCATTTCTCCCACCAACATACATTCGATATTGCATGAACACCTGGCCGTAAAAATGGTTTGTTCTCGTTGGATCCCGCACATGCTGAAAAAATACGATCGCGGTGCTTCAAAAGACGTTTATAAGATCGTCACAGGTGACGAATCATGGATCTATGCGTATGAGCCGGAAACAAAACAGCAATCGACCGTGTGGGTCTTCTTTCATAAGTGTTAAAAATATCTGAAAGCTTCGTGTGAGAGTGACGAAGTTGGCGTTATATCTTACGCCCGATGTGACGCAGCGCGTTGACAGTTGAATATGGCAGCCAACTCAACGTTGCTTCACGCGGCACGCTCCCAACGCCATGCTGTTCGCCATAATGTTCGCGATTCCAGTTACATATATTCAATGCGAAGTGGTATAATCTTTTGTCTCTGGCAGCGTTGCCAATCATGTGATTGTCCCGAGTTTATGACTTTGCCATGCAAAGGCTGTGCTCTTTTCGCCCCATTGCAGTGGCAGTGCGACGCATTGTTTTTAGGCAATTGTTTGCTTCCTTGATTCTTTTTTTTTTCCACCGGGCAGCTCATTCAGTGTTACCGCTCGTTTTTGTGTTGCTGCTGCCTCTTTTTATTTCTCTCGACTTCATTTGCATTTGCATTCCATTGTTTTGCTGAAAGCCTTTGAAAATTACTATTGCCTTCGTTCATGCTACACACTGACACATGCGGGCCCGCTTTGCTGCATGCGTTGATTCGGCTGATCTTTGGAGGCAGCTAGTTGCCGCTGCGTGAAATGATTGCCATCTGGAAGCTTAGAAGTTAATAAGTTTTCCCCCTGTGTAACTAGCTAATCGTAATGCTGTCATCGTGCAGGATTTTGATCACTTATATTATGTGTGGCCCTATTAGTGTTACAATTACTTCTGGTTTTGTTAAAAAATAATTTTTTTGCAAAACATTTTATATTCATTACTTTCTATTAGTTCATATTATTTTTTTCAAATACATCCTCTTTTCATTTTTTAACAAATTTTATATTACTTCACAACTTTATTCTCCACAATAAAATCAGTAAAATAATTAGAGATTTTGCAAAAATTTTGCCAACTTTTCTAAGCCACAAAGGCAACGGACTAAAATGCCATGTTAATGACAAAAAGTGGTTAACGAAAAGGGCAGCGAAAGGCAACGAAGCTCCTGCAACGACAGTAGGGCCTGCCAGTGACAGGATTTAACCCAGAAGCGACCAAGTGGCGCAAACGAAGCAACTGATGCAGCAACAGAGCGTGCATACACAAATCAGTTACACTAAGGCCCGGGAAGGATCCGAGTCAGTGTAACTGGCAAAAAACGCCGTTAATTTACAAAACGAAGGCGGACAAAAATTACAATTTTACATGATTTTACGGTGATTACAATGCATAGATATATTTACTACATTTTATTACAGACAACAGTGGTAACAACAACAAAATACTCGTACTTGCAGTAAAAACGCGCTGCTAATGAAAAAAGTAAGAGAGTGATCAAAGACTACAACAAAAAGACATAAAAAACTCGTAAAAACTATAGATGTTTGCAAAAAGTTAAGCAAAAGCCAAGCTAACAGTTAATAACAACACAAAAAATGCGTTTAAACAATGCGCGCCAACAACAACAGCAACAATCAAAGTGCACCAAAGAATTCTTAACTGATAACACAAGGCGAACGTGCGTAGCCCCATTCACATCACCGCATCAAAGACCTCTCCCTAAGTTACACATACACAATCGTTGTAGTTGAACAAAAAGCACAAATTTCATTAACAGTGCCTTTTGCTTGACTACAGCAAAGCAATTTTATTTAGTTAAGCCTTTTATACCGTTATTTACGCGCTGGCATTGTTGGTTTCCAAGGAACAATTGCAGGAGTTCAGAGAGTTAATATAGCGTGCAATAATAGAAAAAGAAATATATAATGGAAGTACTGTTATCCTTGTTCCCAAATTGCCCTTGAACGGAAAAGCTGGAGTCTCATTTCAGTTACTCTAATCCCAAAAGATTAAGTCTGTAATTTGCCGAATCCAGGCCATTCGCTCGAGTTTTCGAAAGTATGAAGAGTTAATCGCTAACCTAAGAAAAATTTTAAACTTGAAGTGAACTGTTCTCTATTTTCGGTTATTAAAAAAGCTCTTTAGCCACTCGTTTGAACTTCTGTAAGTCATGTTACGCAAAAGGTTGGAGGGGCAGAGTTGAGACTACCGGCTGCTCTATATTTCCAATCAGTTATATTATTACCAATCCAATAAGGTGGTTGCGGAACGATACGGGTTGAGTTTTTGGCGAAATGATCACGAATTACGAGGACAGTATGGGATGGTGCATTATCGTGGTGTAAAAACCAAGAATTGTCTTTCCACAATTCCGGTCTTGTTAGGCGGATAGCGTTACGCAAATGACGCATAACGTTCAAATAATATTTTTTGTTGACTCTTTGACCGGTTGGAAGGAATTTATAATGCACAACACCACGATGATCGAAGAAAACAGTCAACATGACCATGATTTTTGAGCCAATTTGGCGTGATTTTTTTGGTCTCGGCTCTCTTTTGGCACAATATTCGCTCGATTGATCGGTTATTTCGAGCTCTTAAGCATAGATCCAAGTGTCATCGCCAGTTATAATGCGTTTCATGACACTCTGATAGTCGGAAAGCATCGTTTCACACACTTCAACGCGACGCCTTTTTTCCAAAAAATTCAATGCTTTCGGTACCAGTCGAGATTTGACGCGCTCGAGGCCCAAAACATCTTTAATTTGGTATTGGCTGAGCCTTTCGATATGCTTACTTCATCAGCAACATCTCTAATTGTTAATCGACGGTTTTCAACACCAAATCTTTGATTTATTGAGCCTGAACTTCGTCGGTTGAGGTTGATGGTCGCCCTGGACGCTCTTCGTCTTCGACACTTTCACGGCCGGTTTGGAACTCACTATACCAATTGTAAACATTTTTTTTGACATAGCCTCATCACCAAAGTCTTTCTGCACCATCCTCAACGTATCCGCAGCAGAAAATTGATTCGGTAAACAAAATTTAATGCAAATTCTTTGCTCAACAAATTTTGACATCGCAAAAAACGAAAAACTCACTTTTAGCAGCTCACAAAACGACACGTATCTCAAACTTTTTCTTTACTGGCGTAGACACCGCTTACGCGATTATAGCCGAGTCAACAACAGCGCGCCATTCGTTTCTTCGGGGGTCACTTATTCGAGGCTTGCTGTTTCCTTTCATTGGGGGTGTTTTTTTACGTGGCAGGTCACAAACCCAGCGCACAAACCTAAGTAGGGAATATTTCGCCTTCTCACTTTAACTCGCCTTCAAACGAATGTTCTTAGGCTACCCAGAGGATACTTGGTCAAGGACAGGAAGTCGTGAGTTGCTTGAGTCATATGTAAAATAATCGTTTCTGGCCACTCGCAAGTGGATGGCGATCAGAGAGCTTTCCTCACTGGCGTGAACTTCTACACATGACTCCATCCTCCTCGAATCTCAAACACTAATGAATATTTTGACATGGAATTTGACATAAATGTGTTTGACTGACCGTACTACCAACAGAAAAAAAAAATAATTCTCCAAATCCTTCGACGCGCGCAGTTTAAATTCAAATGTCACCTTATTTTTGGACACAGTAGTTTATCGGATGTACATATAACTAAAAATATGTAGCTGTTATGATAAAAGTTTTGCAGAAGACATACTCCGTTTTTCGGAGGTCTTTTTAGAGATCGGCTAGAGGATCAAGGAAATATTTTCAAAATGAAACCCCTTTTAACAAAGTCCGTTAAATTCTGTAAATTATTTATTAAATAATTTGCCTTTCCTGTGCAACTATTTATGGACTAGGCAACACTAAGTGTTGCCAGATGTAATCTGACATTTCCATTGGAAAGTTTGACTTTTTTAGCATAACATCACTCAGAACGTTTTGTCATTTAGTCGTGAATTGTTTTATTTACAGGGAATTAAAAAATTCATCTCGGCAAAAAAAATGGAATTAACTCGTGTACATTTTCGTGTGATCATTTTTCACAAATTTCGACGTGGATTATCACGACAAGAATGCGTCGATGAACTAAAATCTGTGTATGGCTCTAAAGCACCATCCTATAGCATTGTGAAAAACTGGTACAACGAATTCAATCGTGGCCGAAGCTCGCTCAAAGACGTATTCCGTGAAGGTCGTCCAAAAACAGCCCTTGTGCCAGAAAAGATCGATGCTGTACGTGAACTGATAATGGAAGATCGTCATGTAACATACCTTCAGATAGAGGCGTGCCTATGCATTTCTCCCACCAACATACATTCGATATTGCATGAACACCTGGCCGTAAAAATGGTTTGTTCTCGTTGGATCCCGCACATGCTGAAAAAATACGATCGCGGTGCTTCAAAAGACGTTTATAAGATCGTCACAGGTGACGAATCATGGATCTATGCGTATGAGCCGGAAACAAAACAGCAATCGACCGTGTGGGTCTTCTTTCATAAGTGTTAAAAATATCTGAAAGCTTCGTGTGAGAGTGACGAAGTTGGCGTTATATCTTACGCCCGATGTGACGCAGCGCGTTGACAGTTGAATATGGCAGCCAACTCAACGTTGCTTCACGCGGCACGCTCCCAACGCCATGCTGTTCGCCATAATGTTCGCGATTCCAGTTACATATATTCAATGCGAAGTGGTATAATCTTTTGTCTCTGGCAGCGTTGCCAATCATGTGATTGTCCCGAGTTTATGACTTTGCCATGCAAAGGCTGTGCTCTTTTCGCCCCATTGCAGTGGCAGTGCGACGCATTGTTTTTAGGCAATTGTTTGCTTCCTTGATTCTTTTTTTTTTTCCACCGGGCAGCTCATTCAGTGTTACCGCTCGTTTTTGTGTTGCTGCTGCCTCTTTTTATTTCTCTCGACTTCATTTGCATTTGCATTCCATTGTTTTGCTGAAAGCCTTTGAAAATTACTATTGCCTTCGTTCATGCTACACACTGACACATGCGGGCCCGCTTTGCTGCATGCGTTGATTCGGCTGATCTTCGGAGGCAGCTAGTTGCCGCTGCGTGAAATGATTGCCATCTGGAAGCTTAGAAGTTAATAAGTTTTCCCCCTGTGTAACTAGCTAATCGTAATGCTGTCATCGTGCAGGATTTTGATCACTTATATTATGTGTGGCCCTATTAGTGTTACAATTACTTCTGGTTTTGTTAAAAAATAATTTTTTTGCAAAACATTTTATATTCATTACTTTCTATTAGTTCATATTATTTTTTTCAAATACATCCTCTTTTCATTTTTTAACAAATTTTATATTATTTCACAACTTTATTCTCCACAATAAAATCAGTAAAATAATTAGAGATTTTGCAAAAATTTTGCCAACTTTTCTAAGCCACAAAGGCAACGGACTAAAATGCCATGTTAATGACAAAAAGTGGTTAACGAAAAGGGCAGCGAAAGGCAACGAAGCTCCTGCAACGACAGTAGGGCCTGCCAGTGACAGGATTTAACCCAGAAGCGACCAAGTGGCGCAAACGAAGCAACTGATGCAGCAACAGAGCGTGCATACACAAATCAGTTACACTAAGGCCCGGGAAGGATCCGAGTCAGTGTAACTGGCAAAAAACGCCGTTAATTTACAAAACGAAGGCGGACAAAAATTACAATTTTACATGATTTTACGGTGATTACAATGCATAGATATATTTACTACATTTTATTACAGACAACAGTGGTAACAACAACAAAATACTCGTACTTGCAGTAAAAACGCGCTGCTAATGAAAAAAGTAAGAGAGTGATCAAAGACTACAACAAAAAGACATAAAAAACTCGTAAAAACTATAGATGTTTGCAAAAAGTTAAGCAAAAGCCAAGCTAACAGTTAATAACAACACAAAAAATGCGTTTAAACAATGCGCGCCAACAACAACAGCAACAATCAAAGTGCACCAAAGAATTCTTAACTGATAACACAAGGCGAACGTGCGTAGCCCCATTCACATCACCGCATCAAAGACCTCTCCCTAAGTTACACATACACAATCGTTGTAGTTGAACAAAAAGCACAAATTTCATTAACAGTGCCTTTTGCTTGACTACAGCAAAGCAATTTTATTTAGTTAAGCCTTTTATACCGTTATTTACGCGCTGGCATTGTTGGTTTCCAAGGAACAATTGCAGGAGTTCAGAGAGTTAATATAGCGTGCAATAATAGAAAAAGAAATATATAATGGAAGTACTGTTATCCTTGTTCCCAAATTGCCCTTGAACGGAAAAGCTGGAGTCTCATTTCAGTTACTCTAATCCCAAAAGATTAAGTCTGTAATTTGCCGAATCCAGGCCATTCGCTCGAGTTTTCGAAAGTATGAAGAGTTAATCGCTAACCTAAGAAAAATTTTAAACTTGAAGTGAACTGTTCTCTATTTTCGGTTATTAAAAAAGCTCTTTACCCACTCGTTTGAACTTCTGTAAGTCATGTTACGCAAAAGGTTGGAGGGGCAGAGTTGAGACTACCGGCTGCTCTATATTTCCAATCAGTTATATTATTACCAATCCAATAAGGTGGTTGCGGAACGATACGGGTTGAGTTTTTGGCGAAATGATCACGAATTACGAGGACAGTATGGGATGGTGCATTATCGTGGTGTAAAAACCAAGAATTGTCTTTCCACAATTCCGGTCTTGTTAGGCGGATAGCGTTACGCAAATGACGCATAACGTTCAAATAATATTTTTTGTTGACTCTTTGACCGGTTGGAAGGAATTTATAATGCACAACACCACGATGATCGAAGAAAACAGTCAACATGACCATGATTTTTGAGCCAATTTGGCGTGATTTTTTTGGTCTCGGCTCTCTTTTGGCACGATATTCGCTCGATTGATCGGTTATTTCGAGCTCTTAAGCATAGATCCAAGTGTCATCGCCAGTTATAATGCGTTTCATGACACTCTGATAGTCGGAAAGCATCGTTTCACACACTTCAACGCGACGCCTTTTTTCCAAAAAATTCAATGCTTTCGGTACCAGTCGAGATTTGACGCGCTCGAGGCCCAAAACATCTTTAATTTGGTATTGGCTGAGCCTTTCGATATGCTTACTTCATCAGCAACATCTCTAATTGTTAATCGACGGTTTTCAACACCAAATCTTTGATTTATTGAGCCTGAACTTCGTCGGTTGAGGTTGATGGTCGCCCTGGACGCTCTTCGTCTTCGACACTTTCACGGCCGGTTTGGAACTCACTATACCAATTGTAAACATTTTTTTTGACATAGCCTCATCACCAAAGTCTTTCTGCACCATCCTCAACGTATCCGCAGCAGAAAATTGATTCGGTAAACAAAATTTAATGCAAATTCTTTGCTCAACAAATTTTGACATCGCAAAAAACGAAAAACTCACTTTTAGCAGCTCACAAAACGACACGTATCTCAAACTTTTTCTTTACTGGCGTAGACACCGCTTACGCGATTATAGCCGAGTCAACAACAGCGCGCCATTCGTTTCTTCGGGGGTCACTTATTCGAGGCTTGCTGTTTCCTTTCATTGGGGGTGTTTTTTTACGTGGCAGGTCACAAACCCAGCGCACAAACCTAAGTAGGGAATATTTCGCCTTCTCACTTTAACTCGCCTTCAAACGAATGTTCTTAGGCTACCCAGAGGATACTTGGTCAAGGACAGGAAGTCGTGAGTTGCTTGAGTCATATGTAAAATAATCGTTTCTGGCCACTCGCAAGTGGATGGCGATCAGAGAGCTTTCCTCACTGGCGTGAACTTCTACACATGACTCCATCCTCCTCGAATCTCAAACACTAATGATATTTTGACATGGAATTTGACATAAATGTGTTTGACTGACCGTACTACCAACAGAAAAAAAAATAATTCTCCAAATCCTTCGACGCGCGCAGTTTAAATTCAAATGTCACCTTATTTTTGGACACAGTAGTTTATCGGATGTACATATAACTAAAAATATGTAGCTGTTATGATAAAAGTTTTGCAGAAGACATACTCCGTTTTTCGGAGGTCTTTTTAGAGATCGGCTAGAGGATCAAGGAAATATTTTCAAAATGAAACCCCTTTTAACAAAGTCCGTTAAATTCTGTAAATTATTTATTAAATAATTTGCCTTTCCTGTGCAACTATTTATGGACTAGGCAACACTAAGTGTTGCCAGATGTAATCTGACATTTCCATTGGAAAGTTTGACTTTTTTAGCATAACATCACTCAGAACGTTTTGTCATTTAGTCGTGAATTGTTTTATTTACAGGGAATTAAAAAATTCATCTCGGCAAAAAAAATGGAATTAACTCGTGTACATTTTCGTGTGATCATTTTTCACAAATTTCGACGTGGATTATCACGACAAGAATGCGTCGATGAACTAAATTTTAAAAACACCATCCTATAGCATTGTGAAAAACTGGTACAACGAATTCAATCGTGGCCGAAGCTCGCTCAAAGACGTATTCCGTGAAGGTCGTCCAAAAACAGCCCTTGTGCCAGAAAAGATCGATGCTGTACGTGAACTGATAATGGAAGATCGTCATGTAACATACCTTCAGATAGAGGCGTGCCTATGCATTTCTCCCACCAACATACATTCGATATTGCATGAACACCTGGCCGTAAAAATGGTTTGTTCTCGTTGGATCCCGCACATGCTGAAAAAATACGATCGCGGTGCTTCAAAAGACGTTTATAAGATCGTCACAGGTGACGAATCATGGATCTATGCGTATGAGCCGGAAACAAAACAGCAATCGACCGTGTGGGTCTTCTTTCATAAGTGTTAAAAATATCTGAAAGCTTCGTGTGAGAGTGACGAAGTTGGCGTTATATCTTACGCCCGATGTGACGCAGCGCGTTGACAGTTGAATATGGCAGCCAACTCAACGTTGCTTACGCGGCACGCTCCCAACGCCATGCTGTTCGCCATAATGTTCGCGATTCCAGTTACATATATTCAATGCGAAGTGGTAAATCTTTTGTCTCTGGCAGCGTTGCCAATCATGTGATTGTCCCGAGTTTATGACTTTGCCATGCAAAGGCT
>JAPZAG010001381.1:0-32915 GCA_027475135.1 Bactrocera correcta | reverse complement strand
TCTTGTATATACACATTTTGCAATCGATATCGAAATGCGTCAAATATCTGGTTTAGCATATTTAAGTTAATTAACCTTCTTAATCTTACTGAAGTTTACATAAAGCCATCACGGCATAACGGCAGTATATTTATATGAATTCCGTTATCTTATATTTAGGTATAAAGTCGATTTTGTTGTACATACACATTTAGCAATCGATATCGAAATTCTTCAAATCATTAGTTTAACATATTTAATTAATTAACGTTCTTTAACGAACGGAAGTTGGCATAAAGCCATGGCGGCATAGCGGCAGTGCATTTAGAAAAATTTCCCGTAATCTTATATTAAGTATAAAGTCGATTTTCTTGTATATACACATTAGCAATCGATATGGAAATGCTTCAAATCATTAGTTTAACATATTTAAGTTAATTAGCCTTCTTTAACGTAATGAAGGTGACATAAAGACATGGCGGCATAACGACAGTACATTTGGAAGAATTCCGTAATCTTATGTTTAGGTATAAATTCGATTTTCTTGTATATACACATTTAGCAATCGATATCGAAATGCTTCAAATCATTAGTTTAACATATTTAAGTTAATTAACCTTCTTTAACGTAATGAAGGTGATATAAAGCCATGGCGGCATAACGACAGTGCATTTAGAAGAATTCCGTAATCTTATATTTATGTATAAAGTCGATTTTTTTGTATATAAACATTCAGCAATCGATATCGAAATGCTTTAAATCATTAGTTTAACATTTTTAAGTTAATAAACCTTCTTTAACGAACGGAAGTTGGCTTATAGCCATGGCGGCAAAACGGCAGTGCATTTAGAAGAATTCCGTAATCTTATATTTAGGCATAAAGTCGATTTTCTTGTATATACGCATTTAGCTATCGATATCGAAATGCTTCAAATCATTAGTTTAACATATTTAAGTTAATTAACCTTCTTTAACGTATTGAAGGTGATATAAAGCCATGGCGGCATAACGACAGTGCATTTAGAAGAATTCCGTAATCTTATATTTAGGTATAAAGTCGATTTTCTTGTATAAACACATGTAGCAATCGATATCGAAATGCTGCAAATCATTAGTTTAACATATTTAAGTTAATAAACCTTCTTTAGCAAACTGAAGTTAACATAAAGCCATAACGGTATAATGGCAGTGCATGTAGAAAAATTTCCCGTAATCTTATATTTAGGTAAAAAGTCGATTTTGTTGTATATACACATTAGCAATCAATATCGAGATGGTTCAACTCATTAGTTCAACATATTTAAGTTAATAAACCTTCTTTAACGATCTGAAGGTGATATAAAACCATGGCGGCATAACGGCAGTGCATTTGGAAGAATTCCGTAATCTTATATTTAGGTATAAAGTCGATTTGCTTGTATACACACATTTAGCAATCGATAACGAAATGCATCAAATCATTAGTTTAACATATTTAAGTTAATTAACCTTCTTTAACGTTGATATAAAGCCATGGCGGCATAACGACAATGCATGTAGAAGAATTCCGTAATCTTATATTTAGGTATATAGTCGATTTTCTTGTATTTACGCATTTAGCAATCGATATCGAAAATCTTCAAATCATTAGTTTAACATATTTAAGTTAATTAACCTTCTTTAACGTAATGAAGGTGATATAAAGCCATGGCGGCATAACGACAGTGCATGTAGAAGAATTCCGTAATCTTATATTTAGGTATAAAGTCGATTTTCTTGTATTGACGCATTTAGCAATTGATATCGAAATGCTTCAAATCATTAGTTTAGCATATTTAAGTTAATTAACCTTCTTTAACGTATTGAAGTCGATATAAACCCATGGCGGCATAACGACGTACATTTGGAAGAATTCCGAAGTCTTATATTTATGTATAAAGTCGATTTTCTTGTATGTACACATTTAACAATCGATATCGAAATGCTTCAAATAATTAGTTTAACATATTTAAGCTAATAAACCTTCTTTAACGAACGGAAGTTGGCTTAAAGCCATGGCGGCATAACGGCAGTGCATTTAGAAGAATTCCGAAATCTTAAATTTGGGTAAAAAGTCGAGTTTTTTGTTTATACACATTTAGCTATCGATATCGAAATGCTCCAAATCATAAGTTTAACATATTAAGTTAATAAACATTTTTTAGCATACTGAAGTCTACATAAAGCCTTAACGGTATAACGGCAGTGCATTTAGAAGAATTCCGTAATATTATAATTTTATATTTAGGTATAAAGTCGATTTTCTTGTATATACACATTTAGCAATCGATATCGAAATGCTTCAAATCATTAGTTTAACATATTTAAGTTAATTAACCTTTTTTAACGAACGGAAGTTTGCATAAAGCCATTACGGCATAACGGCAGTGCATTTAGAAGAATTCCGTAATCTTATATTTAGGTATAAAGTCGATTTTCTTGTATATACACATTAAGCAATCGATAACGAAATGCTTCAAATCATTAGTTTAACATATTTAAGTAAATTAACCTTCTTTCTCTGACTGAAGTTTACATAAACCCATAACGGTATAACGCCAGTGCATTTGGAAGAATTAAGTAAACCTATATTTAGGTATAATGTCGATTTTGTTGTATATACACATTTAGCAATCGATATCGAGATGCTTCAAATCATTAGTTTAACATATTTAAGTTAATTAACCTTCTTTTTCTTACTGAAGTTTACGTAAAGCCATAACGGTATAACGGCAGTGCTTTTGGAAGAATTCCGTAATCTTATATTTAGGTATAAAGTCGATTTTCTTCTATACTCCTTTAGCTATCGATATCGAAATGCTTCAAATCATTCGTTTAACATATTTAAGATCGTTAACCTTCTTTAACGTATTGAAGTCGATATAAAGCCATGGCGGCATAACGACAGTACATTTGGAAGAATTTCGTAATCTTATATTAAGGTATAAAATCGATTTTGTTGTATATACAAGTTTAGCAATCGATATCGAAATGCTTCTAATCATTAGTTTAACATATTTAAGTTAGTTAACCTTCTTTAACGTAATGAAGGTGATATAAAGCCATGGCGGCATAACGGCAGTGCATTTAGAAGAATTCCGTTATCGTATATTTATGTATAAAGTCGATTTTGTTGTATATACACATTTAGCAATCGATATCGAAATGCTTCAAATCATTAGTTTAACATATTTAAGTTAATTAACTTTTGTTATCTTACCGAAGTTTACATAAAGCCAAAACGGTATAACACCAGTTCATTTGGAAGAATTCCGTAAACTTATATTTAGGTAAAAAGTCGATTTTCTTGAAAACGCCTTCAGCCATCGATATCGGAATGCTTCAAATCATTCGTTTAACATATTTAAGATCGTTAACCTTCTTTAACGTAATGAAGGTGATATAAAGCCATGGCGGCATAACGACAGTGCATTTAGAAGAATTCCGTAATCTTATATTTATGTATAAAGTCGATTTTCTTGTAAATACACATTTAGCAATCGATATCGAAATGTTTCAAATCATTAGTTTAACATATTTAAGTTCGTTAACCTTCTTTAACGTAATGAAGGTGATATAAAGCCCTAGCGGCATAACGACAGTGCATTTAGAAGAATATTTATGAATAAAGTCGATTTTGTTGTATATACACATTTATCATTAGTTTAACATATTTATGTTAATAAACCTTCTTTAACGAACGGAAGTTGGCTTAAAGCCATGGCGGCATAACGGCAGTGCATTTAGAAGAATTCCGTAATCTTATATTTAGGTAAAAAGTCGATTTTCTTGTATATACACATTTAGCTATCGATATCGAAATGCTTCAAATCATTCGTTTAACATATTTAAGTTCGTTAACCTTCTTTAACGTAACAAAACCATGGCGGCATAACGACAGTGCATTTAGAAGAATTCCGTAATCTTATATTTATGTATAAGGTCGATTTTCTTGTATATACACATTCAGCAATCGATATCGAAAGGCTTCAAAGTTTAAGTTAATAAACCTTCTTTAACGAACGGAAGTTGGCTTATAGCCATGGCGGCATAACGGCAGTGCATTTAGAAGAATTCCGTAATCTTATATTTAGGCATAAAGTCGATTTTCTTGTATATACAGTTTTAGCTATCGATATCGAAATGCTTCAAATCATTAGTTTAACATATTAAGTTAATAAACATTTTTAAGCATACTGAAGTCTACATAAAGCCTTAAGGGTATAACGGCAGTGCATTTAGAAGAATTCCGTAATGTTTTAATTTTATATTTAAGATTTTCTTGTATATATACATTTCGCAATCGATATGGAAATGCTTCAGATAACTGGTTTAACATATTTAAGTTAATTAACCTCCTTTAGCGAACTGAAGTTGACATAAAGCCATAACGGCACTGCATTTGGAAGAATTCCGTAGTCTTAAATTTAGGCATAAATTCGATTTTCTTTTATATACACATTTTGCAATCGATATCGAAATGCTTCAAATAACTCGTTTAGCATATTTAAATAAATTAACCTTCTTTATCTTACTGAAGTTTACATAAAGCCATCACGGCATAACGGCAGTATATTTATATGAATTCCGTTATCTTATATTTAGGTATAAAGTCGATTTTGTTGTACATACACATTTTGCAATCGATATCAAAATGCTTCAAATCATTCGTTTAACATATTTAAGTTAGTTAACCTTCTTTAACGTAAGGAAGGTGTTATAAAGCCATGGCGGCATAACGACAGTGCATGCAGAAGAATTCCGTAATCTTATATTTAGGTATAAAGTCGATTTTGTTGTATATACACATTTAGCGATCGATAACGAAATGCTTCAAATCATTAGTTTAACATATTTAAGTTAATTAGCCTTCTTTAACGTAATGAAGGTGACATAAAGACATGGCGGCATAACGACAGTACATTTGGAAGAATTCCGTAATCTTATGTTTAGGTATAAATTCGATTTTTTTTTTTTAAATACACATTTAGCTATCGATATCGAAATGCTTCAAATCATTAGTTTAACAAATTTAAGTTTATTAACCTTCTTTAAGGTATTGAAGTTAACATAAAGCCATAACGGTATAATGGCAGTGCATTTGGAAGAATTCCGTAATCTTATATTTAGGTACAAAGTCGATTTTCTTGTATTTACACATTAAGCAATCGATATCGAAATGCATCAGATAACTGGTTTAGCATATTTAAGTTAATTAACCTTCTTTATCTTACTAAAGTTTACATAAAGCCATAACGGCATAACGGCAGTATATTTATATGAATTCCGTTACCTTATATTTAGGTATATAGTCGATTTTGTTGTACATACACATTTAGCAATCGATATTGAAATCTTCAAATCATTAGTTTAACATATTTAAGTTAGTTAACCTTCTTTAACGTAATGAAGGTGATATAAAGCCATGGCGGCATAACGACAGTGCATGTAGAAGAATTCCGTAATCTTATATTTGGGTATTGTACAAATGAGCATCCTCCCCCGGCCTCAACACACACACCATATTACCACACCACATCGATTAACACTGACATCACTAACACGCAACATTCACCACACCACACCACATCGATTAACACTTACATCACTAACACGCAACATTCCCCACACCACATCACATCGATTAAAGCTTACATCCTACACGAGAGCAGCACACCGACACCTACCCACACACGTACATCGCCCACAGTCATACCATCCTATTCAGCGCCAACGGGGATAAAGAAGGATCGATGAGCAGATTCAGTTCAGTTCGTTTGCGACATAATCAGCGATCGGTCGACTCTATCCGCCGCCCTCCCGTTTGCGAAACCAATCACATAGACATACATATACACATATATATCACCCAGAACGCGTTTGTATAATTAGTTTTCCCTTTTTTTAACATAACTCGCTTAAATAAAGCCCAAATCCGGTTCTATTATTGAGTGCGCTTTTTCGAATATTTTAGTGAAGTGGAGAAACAATATAAAAGGTGAGTGCACTATTTCTACATGGTCCTTCGAGCCATACAGAAAGGCACAGTGGTAAAAAGTTAAAAAAGTTAAGTGCAGTGACACAAAATACGGAAAGTTAAGTGCAGTGACACAAAATACGAAATTAAACTTGGTGACACAAAAAAAAAAAAAATAATTTCAAGAAAATATATACATATATACACAATATAAAAGCATTCAGGTAAAGATCCTGCTACAACAACAAAAAAAAAAGTGAAAGTGCAGTCACCTAACCAAAATAAGCAAAGTGCAGTGAAGAATATTCAAGTGCAAAAACAAAAGGAAAAAACGAAACAGTGACAACTAATACAAACCCCCCAACGTCAAAAACAACACAATAATTCAACATTTTCTAATGCTACGAACAAAATAAAAACGGGCGCGAAACTTAAAAAATCATTTTAAATTAATATATGTACATATAATAAAATTAAAATTAAAAGAAACAACAACACAGTGGAACAGGAGCGACCAGCGACTCAGCAACAGAACAAACAACGGAAAGCTAAAACCGACCCGATTCTGCCGAACTGGCATACATCCCCCCAAAACCCTTGATGAAAATACAAGTGAGTGTATCCATTCCTCATTGATTTTTATCATTTTATATAATATATGTATATATGTATGTATCGTTGCGCCAATGGCCAACAGCATAAAACCGATAGCTACTAAATCCGTTTAATAAAAACGGTTAGTGAAAGCTCGGCGGTAAATTGAGTTACCGATATAATCGCATAGCAAAACGGAAAATAATATATATATATACATGTGTATCCGCAATATACATATATATATATAATTAAATAAATTATTATTCTTTGCCCTTAATACTTCCTTCGTGTATACAATACACACAATCCACAAAACAATAAAACATATAAAATATATTTTTTCAAGTATTTACTTGCTAATTATTCTAGCAATACCGCTACGGCTTAGTAACTGTGAGAGGGATACTTGCAAATGCAATACCGCTTCAGATTATTCAGCCGTGAGAGGGATAATTGCAAATTATATTGACAATACCGCTTCAGCGTATTAAGCTGTGAGAGGGATTGCATCAAAAGTAAGCAAGGGCAGAGAAAAGAATAAAACATAAAAAGAACGAATACAAACATACGTATATACATATCCGCAAACGACATATACATACTTAACCAAATTGTGATACGTATATACATATACTTATATACAAATATATACATTAGCGCTTTCGGCGCAGCGTTCTAACCACGAACTATTATATACATATATTGCCGTAAATATTCAAATTTTTGTATACCTACAACCTGTAGGATACAAGAAAAAAAGTCAAAGGAATTAAATAAACGGTGCGGAAAATCAGCATAATACATACCCTTGTACATACATACATACGAATATTGAACGTCCAATTTTGGCGATTTCCGAGCATTTTCTTGTTACTTGTCAAACAAGAACAAGCATAATTGCACATTTTTCATTTAACGCATATTATATGCACATAAAATCCACACGTATGTACAAAGGGTATTGACCTAGTGTTCAGAGCGCGCTGATACAAGGGCATACTGATAAAACCGTAAAAAATATTTTTCCGATTTAAAAAAAAAAAAAAAAAAAAAAAAAAAAAAAAAAAGCAAGTAAATACGCGAGCACTAAAAGCTATAACGCATTCTTAAATTAAAAGAGCTCAAAAGAGCTTTCGGTTACATATATATTTTAACAATTCAATTTTCGGAAATATTATAATAACTCTTATTTATTGAAAAGAGTTATCGATACCACATTTTTCTATTATAATATAATATACATATATTTTATTAACACAAATTTTCTGAATGAGCACAGATTCAAAAGAATCTAAAGCAGAATTCTTAAGAATTCCAAAAATGATTGCTGATGACAAAAGTCCATGTACACCTGCAGAAGCTACACGCTCGAAGCAAGGTGCTACAAAGCAAAAGCGGGGGAAAGACATTTCTTATATTAAGTTCATTTCTGAGAGTGACAGCTTAATTAAATACTGCACTCGATTTGCATCTTCACCGATTCAGGACAACTCTGAATCGGTACTAGAAATAAAAAATAAATCTATTGACAATTTTTGGACACGCCTCCAAGCTGCGTACGATGCAATAGTAGAAACTGATGATTCAGATCTACCTGAAAATTTCAAATCTTCGGCTTACGCCAAATACGAAAATTGCTTAGACCGCTATGAAGACACAAAAGCAATGATATCAGATCAATTAAAGCTTATTAAGTCAATTTCACCTACTCCCCACAGTAGAGTAGAGTTACCACAATTACAAGCCCAAGAGGCAAGTTCAGGCATTCATCTCAAGTGCCAGCGTGTGATACGGAAATATTTCATGGAGGTTATGAACAATGGCCGTCCTTCCGGGACATGTTTACAGCCGTGTACATAAACCATCCGAAATTATCACAGGTGCAAAAACTGTATCACCTCCGATACAAAACTAAAGGTCAAGCAGGCGTAATAGTCAAGCAGTTCGCATTGAATGACGATAATTTTAATCTAGCTTGGAAGCTTTAAGACAAAGATACGAAAATGAGAGAATATTAGTTGACAAGCAAGTAACGATACTTATGAACTTGCCTAAAATTCAAAGAGAAACCAGTGAAGAATTCATGAAACTAGAATCCACTGTTTCAAATTGTTTGTCGGTTCTATCGACACAAAATATTCCCACTCACAATTGGGATCCTATTCTGGTAAACATTTGCACCGCCGCATTACCAGAAAAATCATTACTTTTGTGGGAGCAATCGCTCTCATCAAGAAGAAAATGCCCAACGTGGCAGCAGATGAAAGATTTCTTAACTACCCAATACGAAATTGCGGAAAGGGTAGACAAAAAAGTAGTCAGAACTAAAACGTTCAACAAGACTTAAATCGAAGCTTCAATAGACCCCAAGCCGGAAGCAACAACAATTTAAACAGAAGCTTTTTCAAAACACAATCGTTCACATCTGAACAAAATAAATTCACGTCATGCGAACTATGTTCTGGAGGGCATAAGTTAAAAGCTTGCGAGAAATTTAAAAAAAATGAATGTCACTGAAAGGAACAACTTTGTCAGGTCAAAAAGACTCTGTACAAACTGCTTGTCCCACTCACACAATCTCAATACTTGCGAAAGCAAATTTAATTGCGTATATTGCCACAAAAGGCATCACTCTATGTTACATCTCAACAACTTTCCCAACACATCTCATAGCAGCGCTTTTTCAAAAAAAGCCACGGGTTTAGTTGCCACAGCAACTCCCGAAACAAAAGAAAATTGCCAAGAAACACCATGTTGTTCAAAGGCATTAAAAACTCAAACGCTACACAGCGAAAATCATAGTAGAGTACTACTACCCACAGCAGTTGTCTCCATCGAACATCGAGGAGAACTGTTCAAACTAAGAGCCCTTATAGACCAAGGATCGCAACGATCATTCATAGCGTCTAGGGCACAAAATAGGCTAAAACTGCCAACAAAACATGCCAACTATGAAATTACGGGAATGGGCGGACGAGTAGTACAAAACTCAAGTAAAATCTGCCCCATTACCCTAATTTCCCCCAAAGCGGATAAGCGCATTCAAGCAAATGCTATTGTCTTACCGCAACTAACAAACCTGCTTCCAAGCTATCAAATAAATAGCAAGCATTGGGATAAAATTTCACACCTGACACTGGCAGATCCCAACTGCAACACACCAGCTCAGATAGACATCCTAATAGGCAGCGACCTTATACCGCAAATCATATTAGAAGGTGTTGAAAAAATTTCGAAAACACTACTGGCGCAAAATACCATTTTCGGATGGGTCCTAAGTGGACTAGTTGCGGAACCAGTCACAGCAATGACAACTCAAGTTGAGGAAATCTCAAACGAGTACCTCAATTCACAATTGAGAAAGTTTTGGGAGTTAGAAGAACTCCCCCCCATTTCAATTACAACACCAGAAGATCAGTATTGTGAAGACTTTTACAAAGCCACAACTACTCGATCAGCTAATGGTCGGTATGTCGTACGACTACCGATAAAACAACAATTTCCAGACACACTCGCCTTGGGTCACTCTCGCACCTCTGCAATACAACAGTTTCTAAGTATGGAGAAAAACCTACTTAGAAAAGGTGAGCTTAAACAAGTTTATGATGGTGTCGTGGAAGAATACCTTCATTTAGATCACATGGAGGAAGTAAGCCCATGTGAAAAAATCATAAGAGGCAAATATTACTCTTTCTACTTGCCACACCATGCAGTAGTAAAGCCTGAGAAGAAAACAACAAAAGTTCGAGTTGTATTCAATGCATCACGATCCACGAGCTCAGGTAATTCCCTAAATGATATTCTATTTACGGGACCCACACTCCAACCAGATTTAATGCTCCTCATATTGAACTGGCGTATATACAAATACGTATTCAATGGGGATGTCGAAAAAATGTATCGACAAATACTGGTTCATAAAGATGATCAAGATTTTCAGCGGATTATTTTCCGAAAATCTGCCAATAGTCCACTACGCGACTTTAAATTGAAAACAGTTACCTTTGGCGTAAACTGTGCCCCATATCTAGCCATTCGTACACTACACGAACTGGCAGAAGACACAAAGCCAGAATTTCCACTGGCAACACAAGTCTTAAAAACGCAAACGTATGTAGACGATATCCTGTCTGGAAGCCACAGTCTTCCACAAGCATACGAGACCTTATCACAGGTAATAAGTGCCCTCAATACCGCAGGGTTTCCTTTAAAAAAGATTACAGCCAATCACCCAAATATTTTAAAAAATATTCCTAAAGACCATTTGTTGGATACTAATTTCCTTATATTTGAAAAGGAAAGTACAACAAAAACACTAGGCATCCAATGGAATGCGATATCGGACCAGTTTTCATACACTACTGAGTCCATATCCGCATTATCTGCTATTACAAAACGCCAAATTCTCTCCTCTGTGGCAAAACTTTTTGACCCCGCAGGATGGCTTTCGCCAATTATGATACAAGCGAAAATCCTGATCCAAGAATTATGGCTAGACGGAACCGACTGGGACGAACAAGTGAAACCTCTTCGCTTAGAAAAATGGTCCCAGTTCGCTAATAATTTGAACGACATCTCGAAGATACAAATTCCACGGTGGGTAAACTATTCCCCCGAATACAAAGTGGAACTACACGGTTTCTGCGACGCCTCTGAAAAGGCATATTGTGCTACTATTTATGTGCGCACACAAAGCGATATTGCAACCACAAGCCACTTATTAGCGGCAAAAGCAAAAGTTGCGCCTCTAAAAACGATAAGTCTACCACGACTTGAACTCTGTGGCGCTCTGCTACTAGCAAAGCTAGCTTCCATGGTGCAGACCCACTTAAATATGGCGAAATACAGATTATATTTATGGTCCGATGCCGAGATAGTTCTAGCCTGGTTAGAAAAACCACCGCATGCGTGGAAAACTTATATTTCTAACCGAACATCTGAAATACTTGACCTAGTAGGATCAGCCACTTGGCGTCACGTAGCCAGTGCTGACAATCCTGCTGATCTAGGTACAAGAGGATGCAAGCCTCTGCATCTTGCCACCTCCACCCTCTGGTGGAATGGCCCCCGATGGTTAACAGAATCTCCCGATTCTTGGCCACAATCGCCCATGCGCAACATACTTGCCCCAGAAAGTCGTAAAATCGACACTTATCTTGCAACATTGGATGACACTGACATCCTTGAACGATTTTCATCGTTTCCCCGAGCCCTCCGGGTAGTTGCCTATATTCTCAAGTTTTTAGAGCGGCTCAAACTTAAAGTTAAAGGAGCAATTGATCTCCATTGCGATAAATTGACGCACCAAGACTTACAAAAAGCAAAGGTCGCTCTTATCGTATCAACCCAAACGCGCTACTTCAGCCGCGATGTAGAATTACTAAGAGAATCGAAGCCTATCGATAAAAAGAGCTCACTCTTAGTCCTAAACCCATTTCTAGATTCGAAGGGTTTACTTCGTGCCAATGGTCGGCTTGCTAATTCAAGCCTAACGTACAATGAACGCCACCCTATAATCATACCAGAGAGGTGTCCGTTTGCCACGTTATTTATTAGATATATCCACACACTAATGCTCCATGCCGAACATCGCCTCATGCAACATATGGTCCGCCAAGAGCTGTACATACCCCGACTGAAGCCCCAAATAAAAAAGTGCATTTTCATGTGCAAAATCTGCACTATGCATAAGCAGAAAATGCGATCGCAGATTATGGCAGCACTTCCACCTGAACGCTGCAATTTTGCTCTGCCGTTCACCACTACAGGTGTAGATTTTGCTGGGCCTTTTATGATAAAGGCATCCATGTTAAGGTCTCCTACCCTCATGAAAGGCTACGTGGCTGTTTTTGTCTGTTTCACGACAAAAGCAGTACACCTTGAGCTATGTACGAATCTGACGACGGAGGCTTTCCTCGCGGCTTTTGCTCGTTTCGTCGGACGACGAGGCTTTCCATCAAAAATCATGAGCGATAATGGCAAAACATTTATTGGAGCTCAACGAGCCACAGAGAAACAGTTTGTCGATTTCTTTAAACAAGTATCACCTGACATCGTACAAAAGTACGCACCCCAAGGTATCAATTGGCAGTTTATCCCCCCAAGCGCTCCACATATGGGTGGCTTATGGGAATCTGCCGTAAAAAGCTTCAAATCTCATTTTAAAAAGATAGCTGGCAACCACAAATTTAATTACGAAGAATTCACGACCCTCTTAATTAGAATTGAAGCCGTTCTTAATTCACGGCCTCTCGCTGCACTCTCGCAAGATCCCTCAGACTTTACTGCCCTCACGCCAGGGCATTTTCTTAAAGGAGCGCCCATTCTGGCCACACCTGAGCCAGGCGTGGAGTCGCTTTCCTTATTAAACCGTTGGGAAAGAATTAAAATTCTCCATCATGACTTCAGTCGTCGATGGAAAGATGATTATTTAAAGGACCTCCACAGAAGGTACCGATGGAAAACAACAGAAAATGCGCCTAAGCTTGGAGATTGTGTCTTGATCAATGACGATTGTCTCCCCCCCACCGAATGGCGGCTTGGCCGCATAGAGAAGCTCTACCACGGCTCCGATGGTCATATTCGCGTAGTCGATCCCCGTACACAAACGGGAACGCTAACCAGGCCGGTCGTTAAGCTATGCTTTTTGCCAACCGCGGATAAAACCGAAAAGTAAACCGAAAATAACGTACCGTAACTAATAAACAAAGAAACGAAAAATTAATAATGATAAAATGCTCCAATATCAATAACTAGCAACACAAACCAAGAAAAGAGAGTCGATCCACATGACGACTCACTCGTGCCACATTTCGTGGCACCAATGCCTACCTGAATATATATGTATGTATATGTTAACTAAAATAAAATCTTTTAACAGATAACAATGGATGCCGAGATGCCAACTGCGCCCACGCCCACAATACGTTCGGCAGTTACTGTTCCGCGCTCGAAGACTGCACCAGTCGCAGCGCCGCGAACCACCATCGCCCCCGCAGCTCCCCGAGCAGTTTCATCGGCTCCACAAAACGACACGCGATCAACGGCTCCGGAACCACCTCAACTCGAATGCGCCCTATGTCGCCGTCGTCATCGGTTGCCTCGCTGTGGCATCTTTAAGGGGATGACCCCTCAGCAGCGCCAGCAGATCGCTCAGGCACATGGGCATTGTCTGAACTGTCTGGCGCCCACCCATCGTACGCAGGAGTGCACAACGGGCTACCAGTGCCAAGTGTGCATGGGTCACCACCATACGCTGCTACACCGCACCGGCGTACTCGATGGCGGACGTCGTAATGCTCCTCGCAGCCGTAATGCCATCAGAGGACCCCAGCGATCGCAACCACGCAGGCCGGCCTACCCTACGGAGAACTCCCGTTCCTGGCGTCACCGCTCTCCTACACCGAACCGGAGGCGCCAGCCAAGGCCGCAATCGCGTCGTTCCACCGGCCTCAGCAACGTGGTAGCCACGTTACAACGGCTTCAGAGGCTACTAGGCTAGACACTCGCCTAGGGGGGCCAGGATGTACAAATGAGCATCCTCCCCCGGCCTCAACACACACACCATATTACCACACCACATCGATTAACACTGACATCACTAACACGCAACATTCACCACACCACACCACATCGATTAACACTTACATCACTAACACGCAACATTCCCCACACCACATCACATCGATTAAAGCTTACATCCTACACGAGAGCAGCACACCGACACCTACCCACACACGTACATCGCCCACAGTCATACCATCCTATTCAGCGCCAACGGGGATAAAGAAGGATCGATGAGCAGATTCAGTTCAGTTCGTTTGCGACATAATCAGCGATCGGTCGACTCTATCCGCCGCCCTCCCGTTTGCGAAACCAATCACATAGACATACATATACACATATATATCACCCAGAACGCGTTTGTATAATTAGTTTTCCCTTTTTTTAACATAACTCGCTTAAATAAAGCCCAAATCCGGTTCTATTATTGAGTGCGCTTTTTCGAATATTTTAGTGAAGTGGAGAAACAATATAAAAGGTGAGTGCACTATTTCTACAGGTATAAAGTCGATTTTCTTGTATTTACACATTAAGCAATCGATATCGAAATGCATCAGATAACTGGTTTAGCATATTTAAGTTAATTAACCTTCTTTATCTTACTAAAGTTTACATAAAGCCATAACGGCATAACGGCAGTATATTTATATGAATTCCGTTACCTTATATTTAGGTATAAAGTCGATTTTGTTGTACATACACATTTAGCAATCGATATTGAAATGCTTCAAATCATTAGTTTAACATATTTAAGTTAGTTAACCTTCTTTAACGTAATGAAGGTGATATAAAGCCATGGCGGCATAACGACAGTGCATGTAGAAGAATTACGTAATCTTATATTTAGATATAAAGTCGATTTTCTTTTATATACACATTTAGCAATCGATATCGAAATGCTTCAAATCATTAGTTTAACATGTTTAAGTTAATTAACCTTCTTAACGTAATGAAGGTGATATAGAGCCATGGCGGCATAACGACAGTGCATGTAGAAGAATTCCGTAATCTTATATTTAGGTATAAAGTCGATTTTTTTGTTTTAGCTATCGATATCGAAATGCTTCAAATCATAAGTTTAACATATTAAGTTAATAAACATTTTTTAGCATACTGAAGTCTACATAAAGCCTTAGCGGTATAACGGCAGTGCATTTAGAAGAATTCCGTAATGTTATAATTTTATATTTAGGTATAAAGTCGATTTTATGTATATACACATTTCGCAATCGATATCGAAATGCTTCAGATAACTGGTTTAACATATTTAAGTTAATAAACCTCCTTTAGAGAACTGAAGTTGACAAAAAGCCATAATTCCACAGTCTTATATTTAGGCATAAAGTCGAATTTACATATACACAGTTAGCAATCGATATTGAGATGGTTCAACTCATTTGTTTAAATTATCTAACCAATGCTTTATGTTCGACCCACCTCATTCAAATAGTTTAGCCTTAGAGCGTTAGCAAAGTTGAAACAAAAATGTGACAATTGCCAAGCCCCTGATAGGAGTAGAAGAAAGAGTGAAGATTTTCCTGAGAGTTCTTTAAATTATTTTACCAATGCTTTGTGTTTGACCGACCTCGTTCCAATAGTTTAGCCGCTAGAGCGTTAGCAAAGTTGAAACAAAGATGTGACTATTGCCAAGCCTTTGATAAGAGTAAAAGAAAGATTGAAGATTTTCCTAAGAGCTCTTTAAATTATCTAACCAACGCTTTATGTTTGACCCAACTAGTTCCAATAGTTTAGCCGCTATAGCGTTAGCAAAGTTGAAACAAAAATGTGACTATTTCCAAGCCCCTGAGAGGAGTAGAAGAAAGATTGAAGACTTTTCTGAAAGCTCTTTAAATTATCTAACCAACGCTTTATGTTCGACCCAACTCGTTCTAATTGTTTAGCCGCTAGAGCGTTATCAAAAGTGAAACAAAAATGTGACTATTACCAAGCCCCTGATAGGAGTAGAAGAAAGATTGAAGACTTTCCTGAGAGCTCTTTAAATTATCTAACCAACGCTTTATGTTTGACCCAACTCGTTCTAATTGTTTAGCCGCTAGAGCGTTATCAAAAGTGAAACAAAAATGTGACTATTGCCAAGCCCCTGATAAGAGTAGAATAAAGATTGAAGACTTTCCTGAGAGCTCTTTAAATTATCTAACCAACGCTTTATGTTTGACCCAACTCGTTCCAATAGTTTAGCAGCTAGAGCGTTAGCAAAGTTGAAACAAAAATGTGACTATTTCCAAGCCCCTGATAGGAGTAGAATAAAGATTGAAGGCTTTCCTGAGAGCTCTTTAAATTATCTAACCAACGCTTTATGTTTGACCCACCTCGTTCCAATAGTTTAGCCGCTAGAGCGTTAGCAAAGTTGAGACAAAAATGTGACTATTACCAAGCCCCTGATAGTAGTAGAACAAAGATTGAATACTTTCCTGACAGCTCTTTATATTATCTAACCAACGCTTTATGTTTGACTCACCTCGTTCAAACAGTTTACCCGTTAGAGCGTTATCAAAAGTGAAACAAAAATGTGCCTATTTCCAAGCCCCTGATAGTAGTAGAACAAAGATTGAAGACTTTCCTGACAGCTCTTTAAATTATCTAACCAACGCTTTATGTGCGACTCACCTTGTTCAAATAGTTTAGCCGCTAGAGCGTTAGCAAAGTTGAAACAAAAATGTGACTATTTCCATGCGCCTGATAGTAGTAGAACAAAGATTAAAGACTTTCTTGAGAGCCCTTTAAATTATCTAACCAATGCTTTACGTTTGACACACTTCATTCTAATTGTTTAGCCGCTAGAGCGTTAGCAAAGTTGAAACAAAAATGTGACTATTACCAAGCCCCTGATAGGAGTGGAAGAAAGATTTAAGACTTTCCTGAGAGCTCTTTAAATTATCTAACCAATGCTTTATGTTTGACTCACCTCGTTCAAATAGTTTACCCGCTAGAGCATAAATAAAAGTGAAACAAAAATGTGACTATTTCCAAGCCCCTGAAATTAGCTAACCAACGCTTTATGTTTGACTCACCTCGTTCAAATAGTTTACCCGCTAGAGCATAAATAAAAGTGAAACAAAAATGTGACTATTTCCAAGCCCCTGAAATTATCTAACCAACGCTTTATGTTTGACCCAACTCGTTCAAACAGTTTACCCGCTAGAGCGTTATCAAAAGTGAAACAAAAATGTGACTATTTCCAAGCCCCTGATAGTAGTAGAACAAAGATTGAAGACTTTCCTGACAGCTCTTTAAATTATCTAACCAACGCTTTATGTGTGACTCACCTTGTTCAAATAGTTTAGCCGCTAGAGCGTTAGCAAAGTTGAAACAAAAATGTGACTATTGCCAAGCCCCTGATAGGAATGGAAGAAAGACTGAAGACTTTCCTGAAAGCTCTTTAAATTATCTAACCAATGCTTTATGTTTGACACACCTCGTTCCAATAGTTTAGCCGCTAGAGCGTTAGCAAAGTTGAAACAAAGATGTGACTATTTGCAAGCCCCTGATAGGAGTAGAATAAAGATTGAAGACTTTCCTGAGAGATCTTTAAATTATCTAACCAACGCTTTATGTTTGACCCAACTCGTTCTAATTGTTTAGCCGCTAGAGCGTTAGCAAAGTTGAAACAAAAATGTGACTATTGCCAAGCCCCTGATAAGAGTAGATGAAAGATTGAAGACTTTCTTGAGACCTCTTTAAATTATGTAACCAATGCTTTATGTTCGACCCACCTCATTCAAATAGTTTAGCCTCAGAGCGTTATCAAAAGTGAAACAGAAATGTGACTATTACCAAGACCCTGATAGGAGTAGAAGAAAGATTGAAGACTTTCCTGAGAGCTATTTAAATTATCTAACCAACGCTTTATGTTTGACCCAACTCGTTCTAATTGTTTAGCCGCTAGAGCGTTAGCAAAGTTGAAACAAAAATGTGACTATTGCCAAGCCCCTGATAAGAGTAGAAGAAAGATTGAAGACTTTCCTGAGAGCTCTTTAAATTATCTAACCAACGCTTTATGTTTGACCCAACTCGTTCTAATTGTTTAGCCGCTAGAGCGTTATCAAAAGTGAAACAAAAATGTGACTATTGCCAAGCCTGTGATAAGAGTAGAAGAAAGATTGAAGACTTTCCTGAGAGCTCTTTAATTTATCTAACCAACGCTTTATGTTTGACCCAACTCGTTCCAATAGTTTAGCCGCTAGAGCGTTAGCAAAGTTGAAACAAAAATGTGACTATTACCAAGCCCCTGATAGGAGTGGAAGAAAGATTCAAGACTTTCCTGAGAGCTCTTTAAATTATATAACCAATACTTTATGTTTGACCCACCTCGTTCCAATAGTTTAGCCGCTAGAGCGTTAGCCAAGTTGAAACAAAAATGTGACTATTACCAAGCCCCCGATAGTAGTAGAACAAAGATTGAATACTTTCCTGACAGCTCTTTAAATTATCTAACCAACGCTTTATGTTTGACTCACCTCGTTCAAACAGTTTACCCGCTAGAGCGTTATCAAAAGTGAAACAAAAATGTGACTATTCCAAGCCCCTGATAGTAGTAGAACAAAGATTGAAGACTTTCCTGACAGCTCTTTAAATTATCTAACCAACGCTTTATGTGTGACTCACCTTGTTCAAATAGTTTAGCCGCTAGAACGTTAGCAAAGTTGAAACAAAAATGTGACTATTGCCAAGCCCCTGATAGGAATGGAAGAAAGACTGAAGACTTTCCTGAAAGCTCTTTAAATTATCTAACGAATGCTTTATGTTTGACCCACCTCGTTCCAATAGTTTAGCCGCTAGAGCGTTAGCAAAGTTGAAACAAAAATGTGAGTATTTCCATGCGCCTGATAGTAGTAGAACAAAGATTAAAGACTTTCCTGAGAGCCCTTTAAATTATCTAACCAATGCTTTATGTGTGACCCACCTCGTTCTAATTGTTTAGCCGCTAGAGCGTTAGCAAAGTTGAAACAAAAATGTGACTATTACCAAGCCCCTGATAGGAGTAGAAGAAAGATTGAAAACTTTCCTGAGAGCTCTTTAAATTATCTATCCAATGCTTTATGTTTGACTCATCTCGTTCAAACAGTTTACCCGCTAGAGCGTTATCAAAGTTGAAACAAAACTGTGACTATTGCCAAGCCCCTGGCAGGAGTAGAAGAAAAATTTGGAACTTTCCTGAGAGCTCTTTAAATTATCTAACGAATGGTTTATGTTTGACCCACCTCGTTCCAATAGTTTAGCCGCTAGAGCGTTAGCAAAGTTGAAACAAAAATGTGACTATTGCCAAGCCCCTGATAAGAGTAGAAGAAAGATTGAGGACTTTCTTGAGAGCTCTTTAAATTATCTAACCAATGCTTTATGTTCGACCCACCTCATTCAAATAGTTTAGCCTCAGAGCGTTAGCAAAGTTGAAACATAAATGTGACTATTGCCAAGCCCCTGGTAGGAGTAGTAGAAAGATTGAAGACTTTCCTGAGAGCTCTATAAATTATCTAACCAATGCTTTATGTTTGACTCACCTCGTTTAAATAGTTTACCCGCTAGAGCATGAATAAAAGTGAAACAAAAATGTAACTATTTCCAAGCCCCTGGTAGGAGTAGAAAAAACATTGGGGACTTTCCTGAGATCTCTATAAATTATCTAACAAATGCTTTATGTATGACCTACCTCGTTTCAATAGTTTAGCCGCTAGAGCGTTAGCAAAGATGAAACAAAAATGTGACTATTGTCAAGCCCTTGATAGGAACAGAAGAAAGAGTGAAGACTTTCCTGAAAGTTCTTTAAATTATCTAACCAATGCATAAACATCAAAATCAAACATAAATGTTTGACCCACCTCGTTCAAATAGTTTAGCCGTTAGAGCGTTATCAACAGTGAAACAAAAATGTGACTATTGCCAAGCCCTGGTTGGAGTAGAAGAAAAATGATTTGATGCATTTCGATATCGATTGCTAAATGTGTATATACAAGAAAATCGACTTTATACCTAAATATAACATTACGGAATTCTTCTACATGCACTGCCGTTATACCGCCATGGCTTTATGCCAACTTCAGTTCGTTAAAGAAGGTTTATTAACTTAAATATGTTAAACTAATGATTTGAAGCATTTCGATATCGCTTGCTAAATGTGTATATACAACAAAATCGACTTTATACCTAAATATAAGATAACGGAATTCTTTTAAATGCACTGCCGTTATGCCGTTAAGGCTTTATGCAGACTTCAGTAAGATAGAGAGGGTTAAATAACTTAAATATGTTAAACTAATGAGTTGAAGCATCTCGATATCGATTGCTAAATGTGTATATACAATAAAATCGACTTTATACCTAAATATAAGGTTACGGAATTCTTCTAAATGCACTGCCGTTATGCCGCCATGGCTTTAGATCAACTTCAATACGTTAAAGAAGGTTAATTAACTTAAATATGTTAAACTAATGATTTGAAGCATTTCGATATCGCTTGTATATACAAGAAAATCAGGTTTATTAACTTAAATATGTTAAGCTAATGAGTTGAAGCATCTCGATATCGATTGCTAAATGTGTAAATACAACAAAATCGACTTTATACCTAAATATAACATTACGGAATTCTTCTACATGCACTGCCGTTATGCCGCCATGGCTTTATGCCCACTTCAGTTCGTTATAGAAGGTTTATTAACTTAAATATGTTAAACTAATGAGTTGAAGCATCTCGATATCGATTGCTAAATGTGTATATACAATAAAATCGACTTTATACCTAAATATAAGATTACGGATTTCTTCTAAATGTACTGCCGTTATGCCGCCATGGCTTTAGATCAACTTCAATACGTTAAAGAAGGTTAATTAACTTAAATATGTTAAACTAATGATTTGAAGCATTTCGATATCGCTTGCTAAATGTGTATATACAAGAAAATCGACTTTATACCTAAATATAAGATAACGGAATTCTTCTACATGCACTGCCGTTATGCCGCCGTGGATTTATGCCAACTTCAGTTCGTTAAAGAAGGTTTATTAACTTAAATATGTTAAACTAATGAGTTGAAGCATTTCGATATCGATTGCTAAATGTGCAAATACAAGAAAATCGACTTTATACCTAAATATAAAATTTTAACATTACGTAATTCTTCTAAATGCACTGCCGCTATACCGTTAAGGCTTTATGTAGACTTCAGTAAGCTTCAAAATGTTTATTAACCTAATATGTTAAACAAATGATTTGAAGCATTTCGATATCGATTGAAAAATGTGTATATACAAGAAAATCGACTTTATGCATAATATAAGATTACGGAATTCTTCTACATCCACTGCCGTTATGCCAACTTCAGATCGTTAAAGAAGGTTTATTAACTTAAACATGTTAAACTAATGAGTTCAAGCATTTCGATGTCGATTGCTAAATGCGTATATACAACAAAATCGACTTAATACCTAAATATAAGATTACGGAGCTCTTCCAAATGCACTGCCGTTATGCCGTTAAGGCTTTTGTAGATTTCAGTAAGATAAAGAGTGTTAATTTACCTAAATATGTTAAACTAATGATTTGAGGCATTTCAATATCGATTGCTAAATTTGTAAATACAAGAAAATCGACTATATACTTAAATATAAAATTACGGTATTCTTCTACATGCACTGTCGTTATGCCGCCATGGCTTTATATCACCTTCATTACGTTAAAGAAAGTTAATTAACTTAAATATGTTAAACTAATGATTTGAAGCATTTTGATATCGATTGCTAAATGTGTAAATACAAGAAAATCGACTTTATACTTAAATATAAGATAACGGAATTCTTTTAAATGCACTGCCGTTATGCCGTTAAGGCTTTATGTAAACTTCAGTAAGAAAAATAAGGTTAATTAACTTAAATATGTTAAACTAATGATTTGAAGCATTTCGATATCGATTGCTTAATATGTATATACAAGAAAACCGACTTTATACCTAAAAAGAAGATTACGGAATTCTTCTGAATGCACTGCAGTTATACCGTTAAGGCTTTATGTAGACTTCAGTGCGTTAAAGAACGTTTATTAACTTAAATATGTTAAACAAATGATTTGAAGCATTTCGATATCGATTGAAAAATGTGTATATACAAGAAAATCGACTTTATGCCTAATATAAGATTGCGGAATTCTTCTACATCCACTGCCGTTATGCCAACTTCAGATCGTTAAAGAAGGTTTATTATCTTAAATATGTTAAACTAATGAGTTGAAGCATTTCGATGTCGATTGCTAAATGCGTATATACAACAAAATCGACTTAATACCTAAATATAAGATTACGGAACTCTTCCAAATGCACTGCCGTTATGCCGTTAAGGCTTTTGTAGATTTCAGTAAGATAAAGAGGGTAAATTAACTTAAATATGTTAAACTAATGATTTGAAGCATTTCGGTATCGCTTGCTAAATGTGTATATACAAGAAAATCGACTTTATACCTAAATATAAGATTACGGAATTCTTCTAAATGCACTGCCGTTATGCCGCTATGGCTTTATATCAACTTCAATACGTTAAAGAAGGTTAATTAACTTAAATATGTTAAACTAATGATTTGAAGCATTTCGATATCGCTTGCTAAATGTGCAAATACAAGAAAATCGCCTATATACTTCAATATAAGATTACGGAATTCTTCTAACTAGTGATTTGAAGCATTTCGATATCGATATCTAAATGTGTATATAAAAGAAAATCGAATTTATACCAAAATAAAAGATTACGGAATTCTTCTACATGCACTGCCGTAATGCCGCCGTGGCTATATGCCAACTTCAGATCGTTAAAGAAGGTTTATAAACTTAAATATGTTAAGCTAATGAGGTGAAGCATTTCGATATCGATTGCTAAATGTGTATATACAACAAAATCGACTTTATACCTAAATATAAGATTACGGGTTTCTTCTAAATGCACTGCCGTTATGCCGCCATGGCTTTAGATCAACTTCAATACGTTAAAGAAGGTTAATTAACTTAAATATGTTAAACTAATGATTTGAAGCATTTCGATATCGCTTGTATATACAAGAAAATCAGGTTAATTAACTTAAATATGTTAAGCTAATGAGTTGAAGCATCTCGATATCGATTGCTAAATGTGCAAATACAACAAAATCGACTTTATACCTAAATATAACATTACGGAATTCTTCTACATGCACTGCCGTTATGCCGCCATGGCTTTATGCCAACTTCAGTTCGTTATAGAAGGTTTATTAACTTAAATATGTCAAACTAATGAGTTGAAGCATCTCGATATCGATTGCTAAATGTGTATATACAATAAAATCGACTTTATACCAAAATATAAGATTACGGATTTCTTCTAAATGTGTTGCCGTTATGCCGCCATGGCTTTAGATCAACTTCAATACGTTAAAGAAGGTTAATTAACTTAAATATGTTAAACTAATGATTTGAAGCATTTCGATATCGCTTGCTAAATGTGTACATACAAGAAAATCGACTTTATACCTAAATATAAGATAACGGAATTCTTCTACAGGCACTGCCGTTATGCCGCCATGGCTTTATGCCAACTTCAGTTCGTTAAAGAAGTTTTATTAACTTAAATATGTTAAACTATTGATTTGAGGCATTTCGATATTGCCTGCTAAATGTGTATATACAAGAAAATCCACTTTATACCTAAATATAAGATTACCGAATTCTTCTAAATGCACTGCCGTTATGCCACCATGGCTTTATATCAACTTCAGTACGTTAAAGAAGGTTAATTAACTTAAATATGTTAAACTAATGATTTGAAGCATTTCGATATCGCTTGCTAAATGTGTATATACAAGAAAATCGACTTTATACCTAAACATAAGATAACGGAATTCTTCTACATGCACTGCCGTTATGCCGCCATGGATTTATGCCAACTTCAGTTCGTTAAAAAAGGTTTATTAACTTAAATATGTTAAACTAATGAGTTGAAGTATCTCGATATCGATTGCTAAATGTGTATAAACAACAAAATCGACTTTATACGGAATTCTTCCAAATGCACTGCCGTTATGCCGCCATAGCTTTATATCAACTTCAATACGTTAAAGAAGGTTAATTATTCTAAATATGTTAAACTAATGGTTTGAAGCATTTCGATATCGATTGTTAAATGTGCAAACACAAGAAAATCGAATTTATACCTAAATATAAAATTATAAAATGTTTATTAACTTAATATGTTAAACAAATGATTTGAAGCATTTCGATATCGATTGAAAAATGTGTATATACAAGAAAATCGACTTTATGCATAATATAAGATTACGGAATTCTTCTACATCCACTGCCGTTATGCCAACTTCAGATCGTTAAAGAAGGTTTATTAACTTAAACATGCTAAACTAATGAGTTCAAGCATTTCGATGTCGATTGCTAAATGCGTATATACAACAAAATCGACTTAATACCTAAATATAAGATTACGGAGCTCTTCGAAATGCACTGCCGTTATGACGTTAAGGCTTTTGTAGATTTCAGTAAGATAAAGAGTGTTAATTTACTTAAATATGTTAAACTAATGATTTGAGGCATTTCAATATCGATTGCTAAATTTGTAAATACAAGAAAATCGACTATATACTTAAATATAAAATTACGGTATTCTTCTACATGCACTGTCGTTATGCCGCCATGGCTTTATATCACCTTCATTCGTTAAAGAAAGTTAATTAACTTAAATATGTTAAACTAATGATTTGAAGCATTTTGATATCGATTGCTAAATGTGTATATACAATAAAATCGACTTTATACCTAAATATAAGATTACGGATTTCTTCTAAATGTGTTGCCGTTATGCCGCCATGGCTTTAGATCAACTTCAATACGTTAAAGAAGGTTAATTAACTTAAATATGTTAAACTAATGATTTGAAGCATTTCGATATCGCTTGCTAAATGTGTACATACAAGAAAATCGACTTTATACCTAAATATAAGATAACGGAATTCTTCTACAGGCACTGCCGTTATGCCGCCATGGCTTTATGCCAACTTCAGTTCGTTAAAGAAGTTTTATTAACTTAAATATGTTAAACTAATGATTTGAAGCATTTCGATATCGATTGCTAAATGCGAATATACAAGAAAATCGACTTTATACCTAAATATAAGATTACGAAATCCTTCTACATGCACTGCCGTAATACCGCCGTGGCTATATGCCAAATTCAGATCGTTAAAGAAGGTTAATTAACTTAAATATGTTAAACTAATGGTTTGAAGCATTTCGATATCGATTGTTAAATGTGCAAACACAAGAAAATCGAATTTATACCTAAATATAAAATTATAAAATGTTTATTAACTTAATATGTTAAACAAATGATTTGAAGCATTTCGATATCGATTGAAAAATGTGTATATACAAGAAAATCGACTTTATGCATAATATAAGATTACGGAATTCTTCTACATCCACTGCCGTTATGCCAACTTCAGATCGTTAAAGAAGGTTTATTAACTTAAACATGCTAAACTAATGAGTTCAAGCATTTCGATGTCGATTGCTAAATGCGTATATACAACAAAATCGACTTAATACCTAAATATAAGATTACGGAGCTCTTCGAAATGCACTGCCGTTATGACGTTAAGGCTTTTGTAGATTTCAGTAAGATAAAGAGTGTTAATTTACTTAAATATGTTAAACTAATGATTTGAGGCATTTCAATATCGATTGCTAAATTTGTAAATACAAGAAAATCGACTATATACTTAAATATAAAATTACGGTATTCTTCTACATGCACTGTCGTTATGCCGCCATGGCTTTATATCACCTTCATTACGTTAAAGAAAGTTAATTAACTTAAATATGTTAAACTAATGATTTGAAGCATTTTGATATCGATTGCTAAATGTGTATATACAATAAAATCGACTTTATACCTAAATATAAGATTACGGATTTCTTCTAAATGTGTTGCCGTTATGCCGCCATGGCTTTAGATCAACTTCAATACGTTAAAGAAGGTTAATTAACTTAAATATGTTAAACTAATGATTTGAAGCATTTCGATATCGCTTGCTAAATGTGTACATACAAGAAAATCGACTTTATACCTAAATATAAGATAACGGAATTCTTCTACAGGCACTGCCGTTATGCCGCCATGGCTTTATGCCAACTTCAGTTCGTTAAAGAAGTTTTATTAACTTAAATATGTTAAACTAATGATTTGAAGCATTTCGATATCGATTGCTAAATGCGAATATACAAGAAAATCGACTTTATACCTAAATATAAGATTACGAAATCCTTCTACATGCACTGCCGTAATACCGCCGTGGCTATATGCCAAATTCAGATCGTTAAAGAAGGTTTATTAACTTAAATATGTTAAGCTAATGAGTTGAAGCATCTCGATATCGATTGCTAAATGTGTATATACAACAAAATCGACTTTATACCTAAATATAAGATTACGGAATTCTTCCAAATGCACTGCCTTTATACCGGCTATATGTAAACTTCAGTAGGATAAAGAAGGTTAATTAACTTAAGTATGTTAAACTAATGATTTGAGGCATTTCGATATCGCTTGCTAAATGTCTATATACAAGAAAATCGTATTTATACCTAAATATAAGATAATGGAATTCTTCTAAATGCACTGCCGTTATACCGTTAAATCTTTATGTAGACTTCAGTAAGCTAAAAAATGTTTATTAATTTAATATGTTAAACTAATGATTTGAAGCATTTCGATATCGATATCTAAATGTGTATATAAAAGAAAATCGACTTTATACCTAATTAAAAGATAGCGAAATCCTTCTACATGCACTGCCGTAATACCGCCGTGGCTATATGCCAAATTCAGATCGTTAAAGAAGGTTTATTAACTTAAATATGTTAAGCTAATGAGTTGAAGTATCTCGATATCGATTGCTAAATGTGTACATACAACAAAATCCACTTTATACCTAAATATAAGATTACGGAATTCTTCCAAACGCACTGCCTTTATACCGGCTTTATGTAAACTTCAGTAGGATAAAGAAGGTTGATTAACTTAAGTAAGTTAAACTAATGATTTGAGGCATTTCGATATCGCTTGCTAAATGTGTATATACAAGAAAATCGTATTTATACCTAAATATAAGATAACGGAATTCTTCTAAATGCACTGCCGTTATACCGTTAAATCTTTATGTAGACTTCAGTGCGTTAAAGAACGTTTATTAACTTAAATCTGTTAAACTAATGATTTGAAGCATTTCGATATCGATTGCTAAATGTGTATATACAAACAAATCGACTTTATACCAAAACATAAGATTACAGAATTCTTCTAAATGCGCTGCCGTTATGCCGCCATGGCTTTATGCCAACCTCAGTTCGTTAAAGAAGCTTTATTAGCTTAAATATGTTAAACTAATGAGTTGGAGCATCTCGATATCGATTGCTAAATGAGTATATACAACAAAATCAACTTTATACCTAAATATAAGATTACGAAATTCTTCCAGATGAACTGCCGTTATACCGTTATGGCTTTATGTAAACTTCTGTAAGATAAAGAAGGTTTATTAACTTAAATATGTTAAACTAATAATTTGAAGCATTTCGTTATTGATTGCTAAATGTGTATATAAAAGAAAATCGACTTTTTACCTAAATATAAGATTACGGAATTCTTCAAAATGCACTGCCGTTATGCCGCCATGGCTTTATATCAACTTCAATACTTTAAAGAAGGTTAATTAACTTAAATATGTTAAACTAATGAATTGAAGCAGTTCGATATCGCTTGCTAAATGTGTATATACAAGAAAATCGAATTTATACCTAAGTAAAAGATTACGGAATTCTTTTAAATGCACTGCCGTTATGCCGTTAATTAATTTGAACGAGGTGAGTCAAACATAAAGCATTGGTTATATAATTTATAGAGCTCTCAGGAAGTCTTCAATCAATCTGGCTTTATATCAACTTCAATACTTTAAAGAAGGTTAATTAACTTAAATATGTTAAACTAATGAATTGAAGCAGTTCGATATCGCTTGCTAAATGTGTATATACAAGAAAATCGAATTTATACCTAAGTAAAAGATTACGGAGTTCTTTTAAATGCACTGCCGTTATGCCGTTAAGGCTTTATGCAGACTTCAGTAAGATAGAGAGGGTTAATTAACTTAAATATGTTAATCTAATGATTTGAAGCATTTCGATATCGATTCCTAAATTTGTAAATACAAGAAAATCGACATTATACCTAAATAGAAAATTACGGAATTCTTCTGAATTCACTGCAGTTATACCGCTAAAGCTTTTTGTAGACTTCAGTGCGTTAAAGAACGTTTATTAACTTAAATATGTTAAACTAATGATTTGAAGCATTTCGATATCGCTTGCTAAATGTGTATATACAACAAAATCGATTTTATACCTAAATATAAGATAACGCAATTCTTTTAAATGCACTGCCGTTATGCCGTTAAGGCTTTATGCAGACTTCAGTAAGATAGAGAGGGTTAATTAACTTGAATATGTTAAACTAATGAGTTGAAGCATCTCGATATCGATTGCTAAATGTGTATATACAATAAAATCGACTTTATACCTAAATATAAGATTACGGAATTCTTCTAAATGCACTGCCGTTATGCCGCCTTGGCTTTATATCAACTTCAATGCGTTAAAGAAGGTTAATTAACTTAAATATGTTAAACTAATGATTTGAAGCATTTCGATATCGCATGCTAATGTGTATATACAACAAAATCGACTTTATACCTAAATATAAGATAACGGAATTCTTTTAAATGCACTGCCGTTATGCCGTTAATTAATTTGAACGAGGTGAGTCAAACATAAAGCAATGGTTATATAATTTATAGAGCTCTCAGGAAGTCTTCAATCTTTCGTCTACTCCTATCAGGGGTTTGGAAACAGTCACATTTTTGTTTCACTTTTGATAACGCTCTAGCGGGTAAACTGTTTGAACCAGGTGAGTCAAACATAAAGCATTGGTTAGATAATTTAAAGAGCTCTCGTGAAAGTCCTCAATCTTTCTTCTACTCCTATCAGGGGCTTGGCAATAGTCACATTTTTGTTTCAACTTTGCTAACGCTCTAGCGGCTAAACTAATGGAACGAGTTGGGTCAAACATAAAGCGTTGGTTAGATAATTTAAAGAGCTCTCAGGAAAGTTTTCAATCTTTATTCTACTCCTATCAGGGGCTTGGAAATAGTCACATTTTTGTTTCAACTTTGCTAACGCTCTAGCGGCTAAACTATTGGAACAAGTTGGGTCAAACATAAAGCGTTGGTTAGATAATTTAAAGAGCTCTCAGGAAAGTCTTCAATCTTTATTCTACTCCTATCAGGGGCTTGGAAATAGTCACATTTTTGTTTCACTTTTATTAATGCTCTAGCGGGTAAACTATTTAAACGAGGTTAGTCAAACATAAAGCATTGGTTACATAATTTAAAGAGCTCTCAGGAAAGTCTTAAATCTTTCTTCTACTCCTATCAGGGGCTTGGTAATAGTCACATTTTTGTTTCAACTTTGCTAACGCTCTAGCGGCTAAACTATTGGAACAAGTTGGGTCAAACATAAAGCGTTGGTCAGATAATTTAAAGAGCTCTCAGGAAAGTCTTCAATCTTTATTCTACTCCTATCAGGGGCTTGAAAATAGTCACATTTTTGTTTCACTTTTATTAATGCTCTAGCGGGTAAACTATTTTAACGAGGTTAGTCAAACATAAAGCATTGGTTGCATAATTTAAAGAGCACTCAGGAAAGTCTTAAATCTTTCTTCTACTCCTATCAGGGGCTTGGCAATAGTCACATTTTTGTTTCAACTTTGCTAACGCTCTAGCGGCTAAACAATTAGAACGAGTTGGGTCAAGCATAAAGCGTTGGTTAGATAATTTAAAGAGCTCTTAGGAAAGTCTTTAATTTTTCTTCTACTCTTATCAGGGGCTTGGCAATAAGCACATTTTTGTTTCAACTTTGCTAACGCTCTAGCGGCTAAACTATTGGAACGAGTTGGGTCAAACGTAAAGCGTTGGTTAGATAATTTAAAGAGCTCTCAGGAAAGTCTTCAATCTTTATTCTACTCCTATCAGGGGCTTGGAAATAGTCACATTTTTGTTTCACTTTTATTAATGCTCTAGCGGGTAAACTATTTAAACGAGGTTAGTCAAACATAAAGCATTGGTTAGACAATTTAAAGAGCTCTCAGGGAGGTCTTAAATCTTTCTTCTACTCCTATCAGGGGCTTGGTAATAGTCACATTTTTGTTTCAACTTTGCTAACGCTCTAGCGGCTAAACTATTGGAACGAGTTGGGTCAAACATAAAGCGTTGGTTAGATAATTTAAAGAGCTCTCAGGAAAGTCTTCAATCTTTCTTCTACTCCTACCAGGGGCTTGGCAATAGTCACATTTCTGTTTCAACTTTGCTAACGCTCTGAGGCTAAACTATTTGAATGAGGTGGGTCAAACATAAAGCATTGGTTAGATAATTTAAAGGGCTCTCAGGAAAGTCTTCAATCTTTCTTCTACTCCTATCAGGGGCTTGGTAATAGTCACATTTTTGTTTCAACTTTGCTAACGCTCTAGCGGCTAAACTATTGGAACGAGTTGGGTCAAACATAAAGCGTTGGTTAGATAATTTAAAGAGCTCTCAGGAAAGTCTTTAATCTTTCTTCTACTCTTATCAGGGGCTTGGCAATAGTCACATTTTTGTTTCAACTTTGCTAACGCTCTAGCGGCTAAACTATTTGAATGAGGTGGGTCGAACATAAAGCATTGGTTAGATAATTTAAACAAATGAGTTGAACCATCTCAATATCGATTGCTAAATGTGTATATACAACAAAATCGACTTTATGCCTAAATAAAAGACTATGGAATTATGGCTTTTTGTCAACTTCAGTTCTCTAAAGGAGGTTTATTAACTTAAATATGTTAAACCAGTTATCTGAAGCATTTCGATATCGATTGCGAAATGTGTATATACATAAAATCGACTTTATACCTAAATATAAAATTATAACATTACGGAATTCTTCTAAATGCACTGCCGTTATACCGCTAAGGCTTTATGTAGACTTCAATATGCTAAAAAATGTTTATTAACTTAATATGTTAAACTTATGATTTGAAGCATTTCGATATCGATAGCTAAAACAAAAAAATCGACTTTATACCTAAATATAAGATTACGGAATTCTTCTACATGCACTGTCGTTATGCCGCCATGGCTTTATATCACCTTCATTACGTTAAAGAAGGTTAACTAACTTAAATATGTTAAACTAATGATTTGAAGATTTTCGATATCGATTGCTAAATGCGTAAATACAAGAAAATCGACTATATACCTAAATATAAGATTACGGAATTCTTCTAAATGCATTGTCGTTATGCCGCCATGGCTTTATATCACCTTCATTACGTTAAAGAAGGTTAACTAACTTAAATATGTTAAACTAATGATTTGAAGATTTTCGATATCGATTGCTAAATGCGTAAATACAAGAAAATCGACTATATACCTAAATATAAGATTACGGAATTCTTCTACATGCACTGTCGTTATGCCGCCATGGCTTTATATCACCTTCATTACGTTAAAGAAGGTTAATTAACTTAAACATGTTAAACTAATGATTTGAAGCATTTCGATATCGATTGCTAAATGTGTATATAAAAGAAAATCGACTTTATACCTAAATATAAGATTACGTAATTCTTCTAAATGCTTTGCCGTTATGCCGTTAAGGCGTTTGTAGACTTCAGTAAGATAAAGAGGGTTAATTAACTTAAATATGTTAAACTAATGATTTGAAGCATTTCGATATCGATTGCTGAATGTGTATATACAAGAAAATCGACCTTATACATAAATATAAGATTACGGAATTCTTCTAAATGCACTGTCGTTATGCCGCCATGGTTTTATATCACCTTCATTACGTTAAAGAAGGTTAACGAACTTAAATATGTTAAACGAATGATTTGAAGCATTTCGATATCGATAGCTAAATGTGTATATACAAGAAAATCGACTTTTTACCTAAATATAAGATTACGGAATTCTTCTAAATGCACTGCCGTTATGCCGCCATGGCTTTAAGCCAATTTCCGTTCGTTAAAGAAGGTTTATTAACTTAAATATGTTAAACTAATGATAAATGTGTATATACAACAAAATCGACTTTATACATAAATATACGATAGCGGAATTCTTCTAAATGCACTGTCGTTATGCCGCCATGGCTTTATATCACCTTCATTACGTTAAAGAAGGTTAACGATCTTAAATATGTTAAACGAATGATTTGAAGCATTTCGATATCGATAGCTAAAGGAGTATAGAAGAAAATCGACTTTATACCTAAATATAAGATTACGGAATTCTTCCAAATGCACTGCCGTTATACCGTTATGGCTTTACGTGAACTTCAGTAAGAAAAAGAAGGTTAATTAACTTAAATATGTTAAGCTAATGATTTGAAGCATCTCGATATCGATTGCTAAATGTGTATATACAACAAAATCGACATTATACCTAAATATAAGTTCACGGAATTCTTCCAAATGCACTGGCGTTATGCCGTAATGGCTTTATGCCAACTTCCGTTCGTTAAAGAAGGTTAATTAACTTAAATATGTTAAACTAATGATTTGAAGCTTTTCGATATCGATTGCTAAATGTGTATATACAAGAAAATCGACTTTATGCCTAAATATAAGACTATGGAATTATGGCTTTATGTCA